>CAKNYM010047330.1:162987-195666 GCA_932195095.1 Andricus curvator | reverse complement strand
ATAACTGGCCTTAAAATAATAATTTCGATCGAAATTAAGGAAATACAAGTTCTGAAATTTTCACTGGTGAACTGCAGCAGCTCAATTGGTAGAGCACATCACATGTTATGAGTTGGTTGCTGGTTCAAATCCAGTTCGCAGTGAATTCTTTAGAACTTAATTTCTCGCGTTTTAATTTAATTTCGCATAATAAACATTAATTTTGATATAGTAGATTATCTACTCATCAACGATTCTATAACAGAGACCTCTGTTGAATCTAACATCAAAATACTGGTATTAGGCCTCCAAAAGGATTTCTATCTATTAAACCAGTATAACCGAAACTTTGTTTCAAAAAAACGTTATTTCAAATATTGAATTAATAACTGGCCTTCAAATAATAACATCTCTAAAATAATAATTTCAATCGAAATTAAGGCCATGCTATACATTAGTCACGTGACCCAGCCAGTCCTGAGATCGATATTTTTTGTCCCATATTTAAAAATAAAAGTAAAAATAAAGCGGAAAAAATTTGGGAAAATAATAATAAACATAAAAGGACAGTGTGTGGTAAAGCATAGAGTTGGGGAAGAAAAAAAAAGTTATTATTGGAATAACAAATATCGACCGGCACAATGCAGAAGTTTCTTCTCGGTCGGTAAGGATGAATATCCGCTTTTGTGAATTTGTTTATTCATTACATTTTTTTCTTTTAAAATATTTCGAGCCAAATGTTGTATACAAACGCAGATTACTGTTTCCTGATGCTTTCCTCAAAGTTTCAACTCGATATCTCATTTTGTGTGGACATGAGTTGTTGCACAAAAAATGCCAATATTGCTCCGGTTTTATTTTCTTCAAAATAATTTGTTTCTGAATTTCGAGCCAAATGTTGTATACAAACGTAGATTATTGTTTCCTGAGGCTTTCCCCAAAATTTAAACTCGATATCTCATTCGGTGTGGACGTGAGTTGTTGCAAAAAAAATATCGATAATTTAGGTCACGTGACCCATGTATAACATGGCCTTAAGCTTGTTCTTCTAAGATGTTTAGATTTGATAGGAATCAGTTTCAAGGAAAAAAATTTCAATATTTCAAAAGAAGTTCAAAGTATTTTCATTCAATTAGTGAAATTTAAAAAAAAATCATGAGCTTTTAAACGAGTTCACGGGATTTTGAAAATTCGAAGTGATTTCGAAGTATGAAAAAGGAAGTAATCTTAGCCTATTTTTAGGCTATAAGGGAATCATTGTATTTGAGATATAATACAAATGTTAATAATTAGAATGAGACGAGAACTTAATCATTCTCGAAATCTGATGTACATAAAACTGTGCTAACGTCAGATTTTATGAATTTTTTATCTGAATCCTATTTATAGTCACCTCTCCCAATGATGGAATTATTAAAAAAATGGTCCGTGCAATATGTCACGATGAAAATGAAAAATAACAACTATGAAGAATGCTTTCACGATGATTCATTATAATAAATTTGAAATTTAATATTTTACAATTTTAAATTAAAGCCTTTTCGGGTTTAAATCTGAACATCAATATCAGGAATCTTCAATGTTCTTCTGATACTGATTCGGACTGTGTTGGGCAACTGCGGGATTTGAAACCTTTCGTGCATCCATGGAAATGTAAGTTCATCAGCGAGTTGGAACAAGAATTCCAATCTTGACAAAGGTTTTGGTCCGTCCTTATTTCTCTTAAAGTGATTGGAGAGATATACAACATAAGCGTTGTATACAGCTATATTTATCATGCTGTACAACAGGCACATAGACCACCTCTTAGTTTTCCTGTTGCAGCTCGTGTCGTTCACACTCTGGTCAAATGAATCGACGCATCCTTTAGTTTGGTTATAACACAGAATAATTTCTGGTTCCATAGCTCATTCATTGACTGCATCATCATCGTGCATAGTTGATATGAGCGTCACCAATTTGGTTTTAAGAGGTTTGTATGATACGGCAGTAACATCTTCGTGAAAGAGGAAAAAAGATGTTCCAGCAGATTGAGCTTGGTACTTAGGATCAACAAATTCATCACGGAATTCAGATTTGTTTTTTCTAGCTGTTCCAACCATGGTTAGCCCATATTCTTTCAACAGTTTGTGCAAGCGGAATGCTGGTGAACCAGTAATCCATGGTAACATTTGTGTTGGTATTTTTGATCGTTTCAAATAGTTTTTTGACGAAGTATTGTGGTGCTGATTGTTTGGCCGGGGTAGTGCCTTTGCCAAGACACGGGATTGCGTTGATCATGTAATGAGTTCCATGGTCACACATCATAACTATTTTTATTCCGTACCCACTTGGCCCCTAAAGTTGTTCGTCAATGGACGTGTACGTCGATCAGCTGGTCCCATATACTTCGCATAGGTGCTAGCTTGTCTGTTTTTTGCCGTTCCACCTGCGTTTCTTCCGAGTCAAAGTGAAGTACGTTGAGTAAAAAATGATGTCTTTTAGCAGAGAATATGGAATTCTATCTGTCACCACATAGAACTGTATCATGAAGCTTCTTGACGTTCATATGATTGTCTTTTTTAGCTCCAGCCAGTATAGGTATACCTAACAGAGCCTTCAATTCAATCATCGTCATATCCTTCAATGTAGAGCTGCTCGAGTTTTTATATTTTCGCCTCTGTAGATTTCTCTCTTCATTTGTATGACGAATAATGGTTTCAAAGATTTCTTGATTGAAAAATGCATTGAAACAATCGACAGGATTGACCAGACCAACAGCTTTATTTTTAGTCTTGCGTGTTACATGCACCACATTTTTTGAGACACTCTTCTGAGACCTGCGGGTCATTGGATTGGTTTTCCAAACAAAATCACCATTTCGCCCCACTAATGTATCTTTGTCAAGCCTAACTCGTTTGCTTCCGTCTATATTCACATTATCAGTTTCCCCCCTCTTCCTCTTTTGTTGGGAATTTTTTGGCAAGGGAGTGACTGATTGAGACTTATTGAGCTCTGAGATATAGGGAATCGCTTTTCTAGTTGTTCGAGACGTTCGGCATTGAGGTAGAGGTCGAACAGATTCCTTTATAACATTCGACAATATTTCATCCTCATCTTCTTCAGAAGAATATTCGAAATCAGGATCAGCATCGGAGTTATCCGAATCTTCAGTGGAAAGCTCTTCTTCTGTAAGACACTCCGTCTCGCTGCATTCTGACTTGTTCATTTGCAGTTCTAATTCTGCTGCAATTTTTTCTGGCGAAGCCAAATTTCGTTTTTTATCTTTACGATTCATCTTTTTGGTCTGACAGAGATGTTGAAAAATGTACGTCAGTTACTACCTATACGTCTCAGAAACGCACTACATTTTCAAAAAGGGTAATGTACTCACCGTGTGTGACCGGCTTGAAGGCTGGAGCCCGACTGATGGATGGAGGGGGATCTGAGTGAAGCATACCTGCAGGGAAGGAACGCTTACTTCAGGGCATAAGGGGCCTTTGTCCCTTCTAACATCATACTACTTTCCGGAGACGTATAATTAGTATTCTAGGGTTAAAGTCCCCGATTTCCATTACAAAAGAGGCTAAAAAACCCAATTCCGTAGTTTGTATCTGTATTTTGAATCCTGTTAATTTTACGAAAAGATGTCCTAGAAGTTAATTAAAGTAGACGGAATTTCAAGTCAGTTTTTCGTAAATCCCAAAAAATATTCTGCTACACTTTACTCGAGAGCAAAGCGCAAAACAAGTGATGAGAATACGCTTGTTGTGCAATTTTAAATTAAAAAATTAAAAATTATTAAATCAGATTTTGATTTAAGTAGTACGTCAAAAATTTTAATTTTAATTAATTTTTTTATTAAGTTTAAAATTGTTTAGTTTTGAATAATTGATTTAAAATCGCTTATTTCAAATGTACGGCCATGCCACGCTGAAAAAACCAGTTCTCGTCAGATCACTGAAGTTAAGCAGCGTTGGGCGCGGTTAGTACTTGGATGGGTGACCATTCGAGAATACTGTGTGCTGTTGGCATATTATGGGTGTGGTGAGCCAAAACTTGTAGTTATTTATAACTACAAGAAAACTATCCACCTAGAAACACTACCCGAATCAGGTAGTGTCACGCCTACCCTGAAAGGGAAATGGCTTAATGGTATACATACATACATACATACAGCAGAACTTTGATCTTTTTCGGTTAAAACTCCTAGTGTTTGGTCAAAAATGAATCTGTTCTGATCGGGGATTTAACTGTTTTGTTAAAAATGCGTCTTTTTGTGTTCAATTCCTCTGTTTTGTATTTAAAATTTAAATATATTTTGAAAAAAATATCAACTACTGCATTTATCCTTGAGAATTCATATTTTCGGTTAAATTCGACTGTTTTTGATTTGAAATCAAAATCTTTTCTTGATTGGAATATCAACTCTAATATTTTTCGTGAGCAATTAATCCTTTTTGACTGAAGATTTAACAACTTGTTCGAGAGTTGGAATATTTTATTAAAAGGTTAATTAATTTATTGGGGATTTTAATATTTTGTTCATCATTCTTCATATTGGATAGAAGTATCATATATCATATTTTGGAAGTAGAAATTCATTATTGACTAAAGAGAAAAATTTTATTGTGAATGATTTTTCTATATCGGCAAATAATAACGATCTTTAGATTCTTCCAACACACTATAATTTACAAACTTTTGACCCACACAATGTTTTTAATTTTGTAGGATTTAAAAAAATTGTAGGAAAACTTTAAACTAATTCAAATAATTTATTCTTTAAAGAAAATTTTGGAATATTTTGAAATATTTTGGACAAATAATTCTTAAGGAATATTTTGAAATATTTGAAAATATTTCAAAAGATTACCAAAATTATAAAAAAAAATCTTGAAGAATTTGAGGAAATTTTTCTAATTCTGAAAGTTTTACCGAAAATTTTGGAATAAATTCGAATCATTTTTAAAGATACTTAGAAGTTTTTAAATAATTTAAAATTGTGAAATATTAAAAAAAAATTTTAACAAAATGTAGATTTTTCAAGATTTTTAAGCTTTTTACGAATGCTAAAAGGATTCAAGGTGATAACATTTTTATGTAATATTCCAGGGAAGATTGAAAATAATCTTAAGAAAACTTATACAAAAATTTTAAAATATTAAAAAGATTTACAAAATTGCAAAAATGAATCTGGAAGATTCGAAGGCAATTCTTTCAATTTTGCCGAATTTAAAAAAAATGTTAGTAACAATGTATTTTTTTTTTGTTTTAAAAATTCTTGAAATTTGTACAATTTTGAATTGCGAACTTCGCAATCAGACAATTTGAAAGTCATAATTCAAAAATAAAGAAGTTTAGAATCCTACAATTGCTGAAATGAGAAAGTTAAAATTTGTTCATTGAGAATAATAAAAACGTCAATTGAAGAATAAATAAATAACTTTGTATATTTTCGATGTTACTATACAATTTTTATTTGAAGTTGTTCCACAATTCATAATTGTTCGATTGTTATTTATACACAAAAAATAAGAACTTTTACTAACAGATTAAAAATGTTGTTCATGAAACAATTTAAATCGGAACGTTCTAAATTTAAATTTAGCACTTTGAAAATTTGAAGATTGAACGGAAAAACTATTTGAATAGAATTTGGAATTGAATCAAAGTTTTTTATTATTAAATAGATTTGAAGACTTGTGGTCTACACACGATATACTGCAAAATTCTTTATTACTGGGTTTTGGAGACCTATTGGACATTCCGCAATTTCTTCTGGGGTTAGTACTTTAAATTCACCGCTGTCCATGTTAATTTTAGCCCGTTTCCCCTTTGGAGTAATATGTAAAAATATTCCACGAAAAAATTGTTGCCTGTTACCGTTCTCGAATATTGCAAAGACGTCACCATTGACTGTTGATAATACAATTTGTTCTTCGTTTGGCATTGACCTGAAAACATGATTTTTGCTTTTTAATAGAATTGGTTTATCGCTAGAAAAAGTATATCTTCGAAGTTCAAATATCAGGTTTCGATTCTTGTGGGGAATAAGTCGGACAGATCTTAGTTCTTCGAGTGAAAATCCGAATATAAGAGAAGAATGATTGCTGACAGGAGACCTGGACCTGGCACGAGATTGCTTGACCGGTTGAGGAGACCTGGCAGAAGAACTAGGTCTGGCAGGAGGAAGAGGCCTTTCAGGAGAATGTCTGTCAGAAGAAGAAGCAGAAGGTTCAGAGCGAGGAACACCAGGAATCGGCTCGCCATTAGGCAAACAGTCGAACTGTGAACTTAATTCTGCAACAAGAAACAGAGGATTTAATTTTTCTTATAGTATACAATCGTATTGATTTGTATCGTATTGAATCGTATTGAATTGCGTGCTACACGCAAAGCAGCACGCAATTTCGTAATCAACACAATGAAGAATTAAACAACGGGATTCTCGTCTTTTAAACTTATGGATGGTAGAAAAATAAACTAGATCCAAACTGGAGGATCCAGGAATTGTCAGAGGAATTGCAAAGAAAGATAATTCAAATTCAAATTGTAAGTTAAAGCTCTTCAACCCCACATAGATCAAGTGAGTCAATTTTATGTTTCAGCAAACTGATGATTCTATTATTATGGTTAATGGCAAGAACCTCTGTCAACGGAAGCTACACAACTCAAGAAGTTCACGAAAACATTTACGTAGAAGATTTTAATAAAGTTGATCTCTATCACAAAAACTGAAAATCAATTATATGAATAAAATTAACTTCAATCGGAAGTAAATTCATGCCCATAGAACAAACACATGGGAATGATTGTACCTACAGCAAGAGATGAAATAAGATTAGATTAGATACCTTTATGGGTGATATTTTCAAAACACTCTTCGGAACTTTAAAAAATCTGAGTTGAATCAAATAAATTTAGAATTCAATCAATTATTTACTGAAGATATAAATAAAGTTATGATTTTGAGTATTCAAAAGAAATTCCCTCAAAATAATTTTTGATACCAATGCTGACTATGAAGTAAAGAATAAAATTGCATTACTAAATTCTAACAAAAAGGTAATTTCATAAATACTAAATTAATATGAATACATCTAATCGAGGAAAATAGCGAAAGTATCGATATAGTGATAGAAGTAATTAAAGCTTGAAAAATACATTAAAAGAGTTTCAAACACAACATAAAACAAGAAAGCATTTCGAGATTGTTGTATGTCAAACACACGAGTTGAGAACCCAGAGAATCTGAGCAGGTTTTCACCACGAAAACTTGGGCAAAGGTCCTACGTGACAAATTGCCGATTTTCGGGATTCAAAACGACGAGTTTGCTCACCCCAAATAAACATCGCTTTGCTCCGACCCTCCCGTCTCGTCCCTCAATGGGCTGGTTAATTGCCGGTAAATTTCCCGGCTGAGTGTCGACGGCTTGCAAGCATGTCTCTCTCCCACTAACGCGCGCTCTTCCCTTCCTCTTACCGCTATTCCTCTTTCCCTCCATCCTTCCCTCTTTCTCTCTCAGACGCACGGTTCATACAGCCGAGAAGCTCAACCAAAAGTTTAAATGAACATTTTCGGAAGTTATTTTAGCTTTCAAACATTTTCAATAAAAGGCTGTGTCTAGTCGTCCCGAAAAATTAGGGGGGCTGGACCAATATTATTTATGTGGTCAGTCACAAGGGTGCCTTCCCGCCCCCCACGAGACGTTGGAAAAGGGGTAGGTGTTTCACCAACATTATTTCTACGGCCAATTACAGGGGTGCCTTCCCGCCCCTACCCGAAAATTCGGGACGACTAGCCAAGATTATGAAAAATATTGCACTAGTCATCCCGAATTTCGGGACGACGAGACACTGCGTCAATAAAAACTCAACAAGTGCTAGCAAAATTGGCGGAAGGACGGTAAGGTTCGTTTAAGGGATAATCTCTCCTTCTTTCTCTCCCCCCTCTCTTCACCTTCCAATGGTCTACATCGGTTTCTCAGTATTTCGCAGAATTTGCTCAGGGCAAATTAAGAATACTACCTTCCGCCGCGGCGAGACTTCCGTGTAGGTCGTCGAACCCGCGGTAGGTACCTTCTTCTTTCGGCGTCAGCCACGGCGAGCCGCCCGGAACGTTCGCCCGCAAGGAGAGCGGGGTCAGTTCGGACGTTAGGACCCGCGTCAGCGTCGTCCGCACTCAACCAGGGAGGTACCCTAGACGCTTAGGGTTCCCCGCTTTGCCGACAAGCCTCGACACACCTTCCGGTCAGCAGAACTCACCAGAAGAAGCTCTCCGGTCGTAGTTAACTGTTTTGACTCCTCTCCACGTCCTTGGGCATTACGGGTCCCACCGATTTCCGAGTTACCGTCGCCGAGTAACTTTATCTGCTTCCGGGCCCCAGCTACCCTGAGTCACCCCGTGCATCAGAAGAGCCTTACTGCTCGCCGGCTCGACCAGAGCGGGTACCCTCTCCACCGGGTACCCCGCGAGAGCCGCGTGAGACCCCTTCCCCTCAGGCAGAGGAGGGAGGTGAGGACACACCTGACGCGGGCATCCTCTTCTTGTCCGCCGACCAGACGCCGGTGACGTTCTCTCCATCTTTGTTCAGCTCGCCGCCTCGTGCGCGCCTTCAGGCTGCGGACTCTTCTCGCTGCAATCTTTGGTCGTCAAGCAACCACTCCTCCTTCCAGGTTGGTGAGTCCGGTTTGGACCTTCCCCACCTGATCTTCGGATTGCCTTCGTTTACCAAATACCTTTCCTTCCATCTCATACCCCCCACCCCTCCCCCCAACAAAAAAAAACACAATAAAAAGTTGCACTCACAGCCCACTCTCCACCTTCTGTCCTGGCCACATCGACAGTTCAACAGCGTGACAGCGGTTCATCAAAGGAGACAGTAAAAGAGTACCTCCGACGAGCCCTCGTGACGTCCGTCAGGTCGTGAGAGAGTTGGCTACTTGGCTCGCCGACCGCGCACGTGAACGTGCCGCTCGCCAAGCACCGAGAACCGCTTGAACCACACTCTTTCCCTTTCATCAACGAGAGACCCCATCGGCGGGTGCACACAGTCACCGCTCGACCACCCCCCCCCCCTTCTTTCGCGCGCACTCACACGCATTGTTGTCTACCCATCCCCCTACACACATACAGCGGGGTAGAAAACAAGATTGAAGAAACTTATCAATACATATTAGATATTAGAACTCCATCAATAGCAGTGATCCAAGGACTCTTCGTCTATAAATGTAAAAATTCTAATAAATATTTTATTTGAAAAAAAATCAATGGAACCTACAAATTCGAGGAAGTAATACCCGTGAAGTTGATTTATTGACTGGCAGAGTCAAATCAAACATACGAAACTTGGAAAATTTAGAGAAAATATTAGCTCATATGCAAAAACAACTCCATATTGACAACGTTAGGAACGCAAGCCTCAGAACAGATGATAAGCAAAGTATACTGAACGATATGGCAACTCAAAGAAAAACAAAAGGCTTGAAATATAATAGTTTGGAATGGCTTTTTTCAATACTGCTTCTAATATTCAACGAAGAGTATAGAATACATAAATAAAATATGCCATGGGATCTACTATTAAGTCCATGCTTTGATGAAAACTCAGAAACGGTATTTAGTACTTTCTATGCAACAATTAAGTAAACAAATAGAATTATCTCAAAAGGGACATGTTTGAATTGAATCATTTTTTTGTAATTTGTTCTTTAAGTACACAGAACTATGTGTCAAAATTTGGGAGTGAACCGTTTAATACTTTTCGAGAAAAAAAATTTTTTGTGTGACCGCCCGCTTGGAGCGTGCAACGCGAAGCATAGAGTCGAGCGCACTCAAACATTTGTAAGTGAGTCTACCATATTCCGATGAGGATTTTATGCAGTTTCCACAAATAAAAGTCGGTAAATAATACTTTTTACATCCAATACTTTCAAATAAATGAAAATTGAATTGTTGTCAGTTGCGCGGGTTTTTTTACTTTTTTCGAGAATTTATTTTTTTTAAATATGCAGCTGAAAGCTGACGGTTTGAAAAGTTGGAGAACGAGAATAACCTCTGATTTGCAGTTCACGATTCGTAACTGGTTCAACGCAGTGTATTTTTTGCGTACCTGGTATCGTTTTACACACATCGAAACGTTTTTTCAAAAAATTAGCTGCTTCATTGTAAGAGTTTTCAGGTCTTTAGGCAACAGAGATATTTGATAACGGAGAATCGCAATGAGCCCATTCGTAGAGTTGTAATGGTGTCGTTATTTGATCATACACAGACCTTTGAAGACTAGCTTTTCGTGCTTGTCTTTTCAAGGCTCCTCCCGCGCCGTCATGTGCTTTACATATTTTTAAATAATTGTCTGCAACTTCTATTGCATTTCCGTTTGTTATCGATGTATAGTATTATTTATATAATTTTTTCTAAAGCTGTTGCAAAGCCTATACCTACCATAAGTAACATTGTTTATTCTTCACAAAATCTCTTGTTAAATCTACATTTCTATGAATAATTGCAACTTTCTATGTAAAAGTAATTATAAATTGAGTTAAAGGTATACTATGATATACATCAGACCAGATAAAGAAACCTCGATGATGCTAAGAAGATCCTTTATTAAAATGCCTTTTCGGTGTTTCGAGATTTAAATGCTCTTCTCAACAGGAAACAGAAATTCAATGTCAAAAAATAAGTCCTTAGAATTAAAAATTGGAAAAGTCAATATGTCGGTTGAAAGGAATCATGTTCTTGAGAATGTGTCTGTCATTACTTATTTATTGATAGACTTCACTGCCTTTTAACATGATAAAATGGAAATATCAACCAATACAGAACCACCCCGAGATGAGAATTTTTAAGAAAATGATTCCTTTCAACCGCCATTTCGGCTTTTCCAATTTTTTAAATCAAATTACTTATTTTTTGACATTGGATTACTATTTCCTGATGAGGAGAGCATTTGACTCTCGAAACGTCGACAAGACATTGTAATGAAGGATCTTCTTAACACCATCAAGGTCTTTTTATCTTGTCTGAAGTATGTCATATCATATCTTTCACTCTATTTATAATTAATTATTTACTAAAACCCATAAAATCGTACTTTACCATTTACCATATAGTAATATGTAAAAGTAGAAGAATGTACAATCGTCAAAAATTTTGAAAATCGAAAAGTAATTATGTTGAAAAGTAGCGCATCATAACCCTGAATAAGCATGATTAATGTAATGGTCCATTGATCGACTGCAATTTGCGTCTAGGTCACGTTTACAATTTCACAATAGGGCCTTCTAATTGTTCAAAAAGAGTGCAGTGTGTTACAACATCGTGTTATTTTATTAGTACAACTTCTCTATTTTTCATGTCTCCCATTCTTATAACATTGTTACAATTATTATGTATAGCCCTAAGTAGATTTGTTTATATTTATCAAGCAATTAGTTGTTTTTCACTATTGAATTACGAAATATCTTGACTAATCGAATTAGTAATTTTCTACTAGTCTTTGGTGGGTCACTTTTCACTAATTGAATCTATCAAATTTCACTAGTAATTAATTAAATTTTACCAATTTTGATCGAGAGAGCTTAAAGTATCTTTTTCATAAGAAAAAAAGCTGCACAATGAAAATAACTACCTTTTTGCACTCAAGCTTATACGAATATTTCAAAATGAAAACAGACTAGGTTACGTCAACAATCTTTCAATGTGGCCTTCTTATTGTTTCAATAGAGGTAAATATGTAACATCATCGAGTCGTTTTATTAAACTTTCATATTTTTTCACGTGACATTTGTTTAGTAGATTGCTAAAAGTGAACAATTTTGATTCAGAGTTTGTTAACTCAACTTGATACATATTACCCTCGGGTCTGACTAGGAAAATAGATTTTTTTTTAATTTTTCTTAATAATCTCTGGCAGAAAATAGAACTTTTTATTCTCGTGAAATTTTCTCGAACGGTGAGCCCCTATTCATACATTTATAATTTCAAGTAAATTTGCTTCATTATAAATTGATTTTATTCTGAATATTATTATTATATTCACCAAAAGAATCGAAGATGAGTGCTAAAGATAAGGCCAGAGTCCAGACGATCCTCATCTTTTGTAATTATTATAGAAGAAACTGATTAATTAATTACTGTAGAATTTAATGAACAATGTAACTAAAGAATATTCTAGTGCTTCATTTGATGATGTAATTCATACCGTATTCGTTATCTCTTACATTTTAGGCATCAAGTTTTATCCCTGCGAGATATTTACATTTGATAAGAGTCAGTTGCGACGAAATAACTTTGGTAAGAAATTTAATTAAATCTGATGTCACCATTTACGTTATCTTTGCGTTTTAGGAAAAACTGATTTTTACATCGAAAATTTATAGTTTCTAATTTAACAGCCGATTTAAAGCATAAGAAAAGTACTATAAATTGTACAAAATATGTTAAATGAATTGGAAAGATGAATTTCATAATTTCAGATTTTTTATATAATTCTTTAGAAATGGCGCAGAGGAAAATAGGTTTTCTTGAAACAAGTGGAACTACTCTATTCAGTAGGAGCCCAGATATCGGTTCACGAAAGGTTATCTACATAAAAAAAGGTCGCACGTTAAGTCGTCCACTGCGACCTAACACTTCACGCCGTCAAGGTGGTCGCGTAATGCTGAATTTCGAGTGTCTTCACAACAGGATCATTCTGGGTACAACGCATATCGTCGCAGATGGACGAGACCCTCTTCTTGAAATGGGTAGCAAACACGGAGAAGTGGGCAAAGGAGCATTTCTGTACACAATAGCGGAGAAAGCTGCTAAGACACTTGGCCACAAGTTTAATATCAGAAGTAAGGAAAATGCATCAGTCACCATTACAGAATTGGCTCTGATGTTGCTCTGCCAAACACTTCAAAGAGATAGAATCGTTTCGCAACAGCCGACAAAAACATCACAACCAGAAATAATGAAAAGAAAGAGAGGTATGAGGAGCATATAAGGGAGTGCCGAAGGTTGTAACCAGAATATTTCGTTAAGCTAGTCGTCCTGATTGTCGGTGCTCTCGAAAGTGCCAAGTTTGCACTGGTTCATAGCCTGAAAAGTATCCCAGGATGACAACAAGTTTTGAGACACTTGCATGAAAGATGCAGAAGGATGTCGTTCTTCGCTCCGTGTTTTCTTGGTACTTGTTTTCGAGGCACTTACTGGACCATTGTATTGAATTCCTGACACTCTGCAACCACCTATCTTACGGTCGACATTTGATTTAATTTTCAACAGACCTATCATCTGTATGTTCATCTGGAAATTATCGTGTGATAATGAACAACGTTACTTTCCGGAGGGGTGTCTTTCAGGGAGATACCATGAGCCCTATGCTTTTTTGCATCACACTTCTGGATACCTATGCGGTGACACTAATCATCGTGAGCATAAGGTCACTCATGTATTTTATATGGATGACCTGAAGATCTATGCTTCTAGTAAAAGCAAACTTCAGAGTGCTCTAAACATCGTCAAGGAGTTCACAAGAGAGATTGATATGGGCTGTGTATTGGACAAATGTGCCAAGATTCATCTGGAGAAAGGACAGATTGTTGGCGTTTCCAAGGACCCCGAGTTTGTGTATCTAGGTGCTATTACACATCTTGACACTAAAGAGACCTATACGAATCTGTAGGCGTTAAACAAGGTATCTGCAACTAACATGCTTGGCGTCCAGGTTCTACTCTTCTTGTTTGGAGCGGTTCAATCAACGAAGAAAGAGCTTACGGCCCTTGATATCGCCACACGTAAGATTATGAATATGCATAAGAGGTTACATATCAATTCGTCCGTTCCGCGATTATACATCTCACGCTGTCAAGCCCGACGCGGACTTCTCAATCTTTAATGTCTTCATAACCGAGTCGTTTTAAATACAGCTCACACCGTTGCAAATAGCAGAGATCCTCTCCTAAAAATGGTCAGGAAACACGAGATGATTGGCAATGGGGCGTTCCTTTACAAGGCCGCGGAGCAGGCGGCCGAGAATCTTGGCCTGAACTTTAACATCAGGAGTGAGAAAATTGCATTACTCCATCTAGATGCTTCACTTCTGAAAGATGATGTGAAGAAAACAGAGGTTGAAAAAATCCGCCAATAGCTTCTCGACAAAAAAATGCACGGAAACTTTCACAGAAATATAGAAAAACAGTCCTTTTTCGAGGATAAAAACTTTTTCTTTGCCCAGATCACCATGGCTTAATTCATTTACAGAGGACTGTGACATTTCCACCTTTGAATAGCGTGACCGCCTTTTATGTCAAGAAGTTCCTAGCGACAGGTGCAGATATTGTAATGCACACGCTGAGTACCTAGAACACATACTATCTGGGTGTCCCATTCTTACGGTGTTGACCGTGACCCTGCTCTGCCGAACGCTCCGAGTGAGATAGATTTAATTGTCCAAAACGAGAAGTGCCAAATTCTCTGGAACTAAGATCTTCGGACAGCGGTCTCCGTTGCACACTCGAGGCCTGACATAGTACTCCAAGACTTCGAGAAACGAACTATATTCGTGATCGAATTCTCGGCTCTGGCCGACTACACCAACACTGCCAAGGAGAGGGTAAGCGAGGAGAGGTAACAATACCTTGAAAGAGAGCTGCAACGGTTCGAAACTTTAAAGCCATACCCGCGTGCCAAAAATATGCCAAGGCAAGCGAGATGGATGCAGAAAGATGTCATCCTTGGGTCGCTTCGTGTCTTCAAGATAAACGAGGGTTTCGCTGTCCTGTCGTTGTGATTTCACCAAAATTTTCTAGGTTTGCTCTAAGAGAAGATCATCATAAATTATTTTTTTTTTCCATAAGAAATACATATAAAACTAAAGAGTAGATGGCAGTGCAAAACTAGACTTTCGAAATTTTACCGAATATGGAATCGTTTACACAAATAATGTGAAAATAATGAAATACACGTTGTTTCAAAAACATTTGTTCAAAATCTCGTCTGCTAGTATACGCAGTAATAAAAAAAATTTTTAATTGAAATTTTATTTAAAATTGAGTTGAAATCGTAACCGATTAAGAATATTTCCTTTTATTGGCCTTTAAGCAAAAGAATGTCGTCATGGTTTGAGTCAACCAATCTTCATCTTCTCGAAATAGAATAAGTTTTTACAACAAAAAATGGAATTGGCTACCTCCTTTAGATCAAAACTTTTTTGCGCTCATTCGGAAACTCAATACCTCGGTAGCGTGTTTTCACTTCTAATTTAAACTGAAAATTGCATTTGTCATCTCAATCTTCAGCCAATTGCACTCTAATTTTAGGTTTTCGATCATTTGAGATTACCAAATTGTACATCTATTTCATAAAAAAAAGGACAACTATTTGTCATCAAACTTTTTGGTCTAATTGAGCAACAATTTAGCTCGGGAAATGATGTTTGTAATTTATTTGAATGATGAGTTTGATTTTACAGATTTTTTTTGCTGTCCTGGAAAATGTCGATTTGTTGATTGTCTGATTATGTAATGCCACAATTCAACTATGATTCTCCAACAACCCCTTGATATAAATTGATTTAAAAACGACAAGATACGTGCTTATATTCACTGGGAACATCACAAATTTACGGGGTGAGAGCATACAAATTTCAAAGAAAAATGTTCCAATGTAGTTATGGACCGTCCTATTGTATACCTAGAGTTTTCGTATTTGTTTAGTTAATAATTGCATATGCTTTTTTACCTTCATTGCTTCTACTAATACTAAAAGAAAATAATCTAAAATATTCTTTGAGATAAGAAATCTCGAGCGATCAAAAATAGAGCGCTCGTAATCGTCTGAGACGAGAAATAACATGAACTGATAAGATAAACGTTTTACTGTAAGACAAACACACGTGCACCAAATTTTCTATTAAAAAATTCTAGTATAATTTAATAATAAAGTAGATTTTTCATTATAATTTTTGGTTTTACTATTTTTACTGCTTAGCAGTGATAAGAAATATTTATTCATGAAATGGAAATTTCCACGTCAGATCCAAAAGAAAATGTAACTATTAAAGTGTAGTTCTTTCGGATAGCAATTTTCGGGAAAAAATTTTACTATTAAAACAAATATTTGCCGAGAGGGAAGGGGTAATATTTTTTTTTGCCGGTACCGTCGTCTTCAGCGATTTCTAACTCTTTCAATCTTTATAAAAAAATGTGTCTTCTACAGATTGAAATTCAATGAAATAATGTTCATTTTTGACCTTTATCTATGGAAAAGAAGGCTTATGGTAACGAATTAACGCACGCGACGAATCTCGTATCTTTAACTTCGCAGAAATTTCCATTTCATGGGTAGACATTCTTTATTATTACTCAGAAATTATATAATATTTATTTGGGTCCCTGGTCCAGTTGCAAGGAGTATGATTTGGTCTCGATTTTATGAATTTAAAAAAGATTTCATAGTGTCGAAATTAGAAAAAAAAAACACAATTTCAACATAAATGAAATGTTACAAATTTGTAGAATATGTAGTGTTTGGACAATTATCATAAAACCTACATACATAGTTAAACAGTTGCAAATTGAAATGTTTACAATCGAAAATGTAGTAATTTACTAATTAAAAATAAAAATTATTAAAATTTGTACAATTTTTAATTGAAAACTTCGTAATCAGACAATTTCAAAGTTATAATTAAAAAATAAGGATGTTTAGAATCGTACAATTGCTGAAATGAGAAAGTTAAAATTTTTCCATTGAGAATAATTATAAAAACAGAGCGTTTAAAATATAAAGTTTCAAATCCTAAAAATTTTACGTATCAACAGTTCAAATCTTTTAGGTCATTGTTAATGCTCTCAATTGAAGAATAAATAATCACCTTTGTATATTTTCAATGTTACTATATAATTTTTATTTCGAGTTGTTTCACAATCAATAGTTTTTCAATTGTTATTTATACTTCAAAAATAAAAACTTTTACTAACAGATTAAAAATATTGTTCACGAAACAATGAAAATCGGAACGTTATAAATATATCATTCATTGGTTCACAAAAGGAATATCTTAGACGGAAACAATAATTGAAAGAATTTGAAATTGAATAGAAGCGTTTTATTATTAAACAGATTCAATCCAATTTATGGTCTGGAGACTTGTGGTCTACACACGATATACTGCAAACCGCTTCATTACTGGGTTTTGGAGACCTATTGGACATTCCGTAATTTCTTCTGAGGTTAATTCTTGAAATTCACCGCTGCCCATGTTAATTTTCGCCCGTTTCCCCTTCGGAGTTACATGTAAAAATATTCCACGAAAAAACTGTTGTCTGTTACCGTAATCGAATATTGCAAAAACGTCACCATTGGGTGTTGATAATACAATTCGTTCTTCGTTTGGCATTGATACAAAAACATGATTTTTGCCTCTTAAAAGAATCGGTTTATCGGGAGGAAAAGTATATTTTCGGAGTTCAAATATCCGGCTTGGATTCTTGTGGGGAATAAGTCGGACAAATCTAAGTTCTTCATGTGAAAATCCAAATATAAGAGAAGAATTATTCCTGTTAGGAGACCTTGACCTGCCACGACGAGACGGCTCGACTGGTTGAGGAGACCTGGCAGAAGAATGAGGTCTGGCAGGAGGAAGGGACCTTTCAGGAGAATGTCTTTCAGGAGAAGAAGCAGAAGGTTCAGAGCGAGGAACAGCAGGAATCGGCTCGCCGTTAGGCAGACATTCGAACTGGGAACCTAATTCTGCAACAAGAAACAGAGGATTTGATTATTCTTATAGTACCCAATCGTATTGATTTGTATCGTATTGATACGTATTCAATTGCGTGCTGCACACAATGCAGCACGCAATTTCGTAGTCAACATAATAAAGAATTAAACAACGGGATTCTCATCTTTTAATCTTATTGATGGTAGAGCCCTAATGTGCCAGCAGCAATACCAGTATCACCAATCCTTGCTTATGCTGCTTTGACGAAGAAATAAAAAGTCAATCATGATAACATCTTCAAGAAAGTTAAAGAAGGAATAAAAGTTAAACAAGGAAAGAGCAAGAAACGTTCAAATAAAAATATAGTGAAAAGCCATTTACTTAGCAAAATAGGAGATCCAGTCAAATGGAAAAATAATACAAAGCAAAATAAATTGGATTCAAGCTGAAGGGTCCAGGAATTGTCAGAGGAATTACAGCGAAAGATAATTTAAATTTAAAATGGAAGGTAAAGCTCCTCAACCTCACATAGATCAAGTGATAAAATTTTATGTTTCAGAAAAATGATGATTATATTATTATGGTTAATGGCAACAACCGCTGTCAAAGGAAGCTACACAACTCAGGAAGTTCACAAAAACATTTACGTAGAAGAAGTCAATAAGGTTTATCTCTATCACGAAAACTGTAAATTAATTATAGGAATAAAATTAGCTTCAATGGAACGTAAATTCATTCCAGTAGAACAAACTATTGAATTAATGAAAAAGACACATGGGAATGATTGTACCTACAGCAAGAGATGAAATAAGATTACTATAGATTAGATACCCTCATGGGTTATATTTTCAAAACACTCTTTGGAACTTCAAAAGATCCGATTTGAATCGAATAAATTTGTAATTCAATCAATTATGTCCTGAAGATATAAACGAAAGACTATGACTTTAAAATTAGCAGAAAATTGTGTAATAAATAATGACTTTGATAATATTAATCCATAAAAAAAATTATGTGTAGGCAAAACTCTCTTTGTGGACAACACCCACGATTTGTAACTGAAATATTTGCACAGTTGTACCTCAGAATCTATTGCTCAGAAAAATTTGTGCATCATACATATCGAGTCTAGATCTCTGAAAAAGCAAACAGAAATCTTTAGATCGAATGAAAACTTCTCTCTATAAATTGCTTTTAAAATACTGTTATTTTCAGGAGGAAATCGTCTAGACTTTTCATTTCCTAATACAAAATTCAACAATTTTTTAAGATCGCCTTCTTATTGTTTCAATAGATGTAAACATGTAACATCATCGGGTCGTTTCATTAAAATTTTATATTTTTTCACGTAAAATTTCTTTAGTAAATTGTTAAAAGTTACGGAGTGTCTCGTCACGAAATTCGGGATGAGTAGTGAAGTATTTCTCATAAGCTTGGCTATTCGTCCCGAATTTTCGGGACGACTAGTCCATCCCCGTTTCCAACTCCCCAAAATTTTTGGGACGACTAGCCACAGCCTAAAAGTTACCAATTTTGATTCAGAGTTTGTTGACTCATCTTGATACTTATTACCCTCGTGCCTGGTTAGGAAAATAATTTTTTTTTTCAATATCTTTCAATAATCTCTGGCACAAAATAAAACTTTTTATTCTCGTGACATTTTCTCGAAAGGCAAGCCATGATTCATACATTTATAATTACAAGTTAATTTGCTTCATTATAAAGTTATTTTATTCTGAATATTATTATTATATTCACCAATGGAATCGAAGATAACTGCTAAAGATAAGGCCAGAGTCCAGATGATCCTCATCTTTTCTAATTATTATAGGAGAAACTGATTAATTAATTAATGCAGAACTTAATGAACAATGTAACTAATGAATATTCTAGCACTTTATTCAAAGATATAATTCATACCGTATTCGTTATCTCTTACATTGAAGGCATCAAGTTTGTCCTTCCGAGATATTTACATTTGATAAGAGTCAGTTGCGATTTAATAACTTTCGTAAGAAATTCAATTAAATCTTATGTCATCATTTATGTAATCTCTTGCGTTTTGGCGAAAACTGATTTTTACATGGCAAGTTTCTAATTGCTAATTTAACAGCTAATTAATATAATAATATGAATCGTACAAAATATGTTAAATGAATTGGATAAATGAATTTCATAATTTCAGATTTTCGATACAATTTTTTAGAAACTACTCAGAGGAAAATAGGTTATTTCGAAACAAATGGCACTACTCCATTCAGTTGAAGTTGTTTTATGTACAGAGGACGAGCTCAGATATTGGTATACGAAAGGTTATGACCATAAAAAAGTTCGCACATTAAGTCGTCCGCTGCGACCTAATACCTCACGCCGTCAAGATGGTCGCGTAATGCTGAATCTCGAGTGTCTTTACAACAGGATCATTCTGGGTACAGCGCAAATCGTCGCAGATTGACGAGACCCTCTGCTTGAAATGGGTAGCAAACACGAAGAAGTGGGCAACGGAGCAGTTCTGTACACAGTAGTGGAGAAAGCAGATAAGAAACTGGGCCACAACTTCAATATCAGAGGCAAGGAATATGCATCAAACATTGTTTATCTTGAGGTCATATTCCTAAATGCCTGGATGAAGAAATCGCTGCAGGAGAAAGTTTTTTAACAGCTCTTCGACAAGAGGATGCACAGTAACTTTTGCAGAAATTATTACAATCTCTGCCACTATCACAGAATTGGCTCTAATGTCGCTCTGGCAAACACTGCAAAGAGATAGAATCACTTCGCAACAGCCGACAAAAACATCACAACCAAAAAGAATGAAAAGAAAGAGAGGTATGAGGACCTTATAAGGCAGGGGCGATGGTTGTACCCAGAATATTCCGTTAAGCTAGTCGTCCTGATTATCGGTGCTCTCGAAGGTGCCAAGTTTTCACTGGTTCATAGCCTGAAAAGCATCCCAGAATGACAACGAAATTCCGAGACACTTGCATGAAAGATGCAGAAGGTGGTCCTTCTTTGTTCGTTCCGTGTCTTCAGAGTGCACGAGGCACTTGCTGGACCATTGTATTTAATTGCTCACACTCTGTAACCACCTATCTCAAGGTCGACTTTCGATTCAATCTTCAACAGACCTATCATCTGTCTGTTAGAAAGCTTGAAAGTTCCTCCACACATAGTGAGATGCATAGACAGATTGATGCCCCTTTCAAAAACTAGATTTACTATCTCATCTGGAAATTATCGTATGATAACGAACAACGTTACTTTCCGGAGGGGTGGCTTTCAGGGAGATACCATGAGCCCTATGCTTTTTTGCATCACACTTCTGCATACCTATGGGGTGACACTAATCATCGCGAGCATAAGGTCACTCATGTATTTTATATGGATGACCTGAAGATCTATGCTTCTGGTAAAAGAAATTTTCAGAGTGCTTTGAATATCGTCGAGGTGTACATAAGAAATATTGATATAAACTTTGGATTAGACAAATGCGCCAAGATTCATCTGAAGAAAGGAAAGATTGTTGGCGTTTCCAAGGACCCGAGTTTGTGGATATAAATGCTATTACAAATTCTAATTTTTGGTTTTGCTTTTTTTATTGAAATCCAATTTTAGCAGTAAATAATGTAATTATCATGGTCTGTAACATGAGTCAAGCAGGTAATTTCAGAGATTGTTTAGACAAAAAGATCTCAATAAATTTATTCACAGCAGAATTATCGAAATGTAAATATCGCGGAAGGACAAGTTGACTGAATTTAATGTAAGCGATAACGATTATAATGGAGATTATATAAGCAAAAGAAGCAGTAGAATATCCACTAGTTACGTTGTTATTCAAGTTCTTCATTAATTAGTTCATCAGTTTCTCCTATAATTAGAAAAGATGAGAATTGTCTGGACTCTGGTCTCATCTCTGGTGGTTATCCTCGATTCTGTTGGTGAATATAATAATAAAATTCAGAGCAAAATTAATCGCTGAAAAACCCAGTTCTCGTCAGATCACTAAAGTTAAGCAGCGTTGGACGCGGTTAGTACTTGGATGGGTGACCATTCAAGAATACTGACATGAGTGCTGTTGGCACATCGTGGGTGTGGTGAGCCCACACTTGTAGTTATTTATAACTACAAGAAAAACCTAGAAACACTACCCGAATCGGGTAGTGTCACGCCTACCCTGAAAGGGAAATGGTTTAATGGTATATATAGATGTGTAATATAACATATCTGTGATTATAAGTACATTTTTCTAACGTATTTCTAAAACAAGGAATATTTTCAAGAATTTTCAATTAGAATGTGGAAAAAGGATTCCAATTTTCCTATGTTGTGTTATAAATCTCAATATTTCTCGAAATTAATATTCTTCTTTCTAAGTGTGACCAACCTAAAACCTGTAATAAGACGTTATGACGAAAATCCATTTTCAACAAAAAAAGAAGAATTTTCACCCAAGTAGTAGTAGAATTTTAGTTCAAAAAATTAATGTTCAACGGAAAAAACATACTTTTGAGATAAATAGTTATACTTCCAAAGAAAAAAATGAATTTCAGAACTAAAATAATGAATCATCAACCAAAAGATGAATCTTCAACAAAAAGAAGACTTTTTATCCACGAAAATTTATTTTTAATACCAAAAAGTCAAATTTTCAACAGAATGTATACGTTTCAATCCAAATAGTTGAATTTTTAACTGGAAAGAAATTTTAACCATAAATGAAACTTTGAAGTTTCACTCCAAATGTTCTTTGACTTGGAATTTTATGGCGAGTTTCACGTAGAAATCGGCGTGTAAATCCAAGTGCCAAAATCACGTAATTTCGTTTTTTCATGTAAAAATCCACGAAGAACTCCACGAGGAATTCAACGCATAACCGCACGGGGAATCATTTAGTCAACGTGGATTCGTCCTACGTGATTTCCTCCGAGGAATATTCCACGCATACTTTAAGAAAAATTTAATCCTCTCTTTCATGTTGCAGAATTTAGTTCACAGATCGAGTCTTTGCCTGATGACGATCCTGTTCCTGGTGTTCCTCGTCGCGGACCTTCTGCTTCTTCTCTTGCAAGACATTCACCAGACACTACTCTATCTCTGGCCCTACCTCATTCTTCTGCTAGGTCGCCACCACATGCCGATCCTCCTCTTCGTGTCAGGTCTAGGTCTCCTGCTGCCAGAAATTCTTCTTCTTTCATACTTGGATTCACACTTCAAGAGCTTAGATATGTTCGACTTATCCCCTACAGCAATCCGGCTCGTACATTCGAATTAAGAAGATATACTTTTCCTCCCGATAAACCAATTTTATTGAAAAGCAAAAATCATCTTCTAAATCCTATGCCAACTGAAGAACAAACTGTATTATCAACCCCTAATGGCGACGTCTTTGCAATATTCGATAAATTAGGAAAAAGAAAGATTTTTCGCGGAATATTTTTGCATGTTACTGCGAAGGGAAAACGGGCAAAAATTAACATGAACAGCGGTGCTTTTAAAGAATTGACCCTAGAAGAAAACGCGGAATGTCCAATAGGGCCCCAAAACCCAATTGAAAAGTATTTCAGAGTATTTCGTGTGTAAAGCAGAATTGTTTACACCGCAAATTCCATTTATAAAATCTTTTCAAGTGGTCGTTGGTCCAGGAAATGACAGTGAATTTTTTTTCCGCTGGGGATTTTACCAAATAGTGGGAAGAAAAATCTATTATTTTAATAAAATAATAATAAAATAATTATTTTAATCCTCGATTCAAACGGCTGTATGAAAACGGATTCTTTACACATGTTTCGCGCTAAGCGCTCAATTAAAATGTGACCCAAATTCTAAATGTCCTATATTATACAGAAATCTATTCAATTAAATGAAAATGCCGTTATCTCTGTGCATAAGGAATTTTCCTTTTTGACTTTTCTCATATATGCATCCTATTTGTAAGTATTGTGCACCAAATTTCCAAATCTTTCTGAGGTAAACAATTTTTCTTCTGAACCATTTTTTTTGCATCTAGTGTCGATTGGCTCAGAATGTAAATTTACAAATTCCGAAAACCGAATCAACCACATAATTCTTTTGAAACTTATCCTGCCTACAGACTACTATAGACTTCTAATACTACAGTCTACAGACAGACGCAAGTAAATGATAGAATTTGTGTAAACACAACGCTGGATATTTGACTATATTAGCTATGGATACTTATTAATGATATTTTGTAATTGGACAGACCAAAACTACTGCCTTCAAATAGATTACCATGATGAGAAAGCTCATTTTGCTCGCAGGCTTAAGATGGTAATCAACTTAATGCTTAATGTAATCAAGTGATCTGATGAGTGCAGTATGCCTAATTTGATATATTGGCAAGAGTCCAGTTTTTTACCGCACGACCGACGAACTGGGTGGCATCCGAGTGCGTGTTTGGGTGACATACAGCTTAATGTGGGTTCCAAACCACCAGAAACTCGGTAGAAGTACATAAAAAATTGCCAGAGGTACCGGCTCAGGGATGGAACCCCGAGCCTCTAATGTGAAGTCAGAGGGCGTAACCGTCTAAGCCACCCAGGCTGCTAAAGCAAATAAAAAATAAGGGAACATATTTTCTTCCAGGCTTAAAATGGTTACAGACCAATATTCAGAAGGAACTTTTGTTTTAATTGTTTTTTTTCAATAAAGCAAAATAATAATAAAATAATAAGCAAAGCTTATGTGGGGGAGGGGGGTATTTTTTGATCCAGTTACGTAACATTTTCAACTGCACGAATTTGAAAAAAGCAAAGAACAATTTTAGTGGACGCCTTTTCTTTTCTGCTTCGTCAGCTGATTGTTTCTGATTATTTGTGCATATGCTACAAGTCAGCGAAAGTGCAATCATATACAGAATGAATTCTAATAAGAAAACTGACATTGACAAAATGTTTCTTGTGCATCGAAAAGCTTGTGCTTCAAAAAAAGCTCAACAAGTTCAAAATGATCTAATCGATGTCTGGCAAAAGGTAAAAATTGCTTTCCAGGGACAGCTCAAGGAAATGTTTGACGAATTTATTCAGAAGCTTGTTGAAAAATATCAGCAAAGCGCTACAAAAAGTAAAAGTGGAATTATTTTGAAGTTTGTTCAGAACGTAAGTCAATTTTATTTATCATTTTAAATTCACGAAATTTTACGAAAAACTGCAAAATCGCTAGAGATTATCATTTAAAATTTCCAAAACATAAAATCCCTGCGTTATTTTCAAGGATAAACATAATTTTTAAAATTGTTAGCTTCCAAACTGAAATTAGGTTATCCATACAAAGTGTGCGCCACAAAGTTGGTATTTCTTCATTTCTAACGACACAAAAAAGGACGTGAGGTAATACAATTCAAACTTTTAATTAACGTCATTATTTTAATTAGTAATGAAACAACTTAGAGAATAAATTTCGGGAAAAAATGTATTTAGAAACTAAGTTTAACACTTACTGAGCCTAAAATTATTAATAGTTAAAACATTTTTAAAAGTGTCCATGGCGTAGTACAGTTCTAGGACGACAAAATGTTAAGAATTATCACCAAGTTAAAATATGAACAATATTTTTTAATAAAAACTACGGTTTTGGAGAAATTCACCGTTAAATATTGTACTTCAGTGATTTGAGTGGAAAATTCTCTTTTACGATTGAAATCTGGAGTTTTCAAAAGGATTTTTTGATTTTTAATATGAATTGGGACCTCAAGAATCTTCTAAAAATGTTTCGTCAGGTATCGCGGATCTCGGATCATGTGAGTTAGAAAAGCGGCCAAATTCTTAGTACCTATGGACTAATGAACCAAACTAATGAAGAAGCTCTTGATGATCCGAATTCTAATGCGAATTCCGTAGAAGCAGCTGCTGGGTTCAATGCACTGAAGAAAAAAGCAAAAGTCTCAATTTCGAGCTTCGTGCGAAGGAGTTGGCTCGGGACACTGGCTTAGCGCAAATAGGAATTCATAAACAGATTAATAACTTGCGTCAACGTTTCGCGGAAGAAGGAAAAGATCTTGAGGCAAAAAAAAAATGCCCTTCGACAGAAAAAATTTTGAGCTTCGCATAAAGTAAAACTACAGAAAGCGACTGAAAATCCTGAAGTAGCAGGCATATTGAACGTTCGAAAAGAACCTGAAAGACCACAAATTGAGGACAGTCAACCAGACCTGCATAAAACAATCACTGATATTGCTATTTATTGCAGTGGTCCTGATCCAAAGCGTCAAACAAACGCCATCTTGACAGTCAGGCGAAAACTATAGATTCCTAATTAGAAATTTGGTACTTTGAGCATGCTGGGAAGCTTTTTGTTATGATATGGTCTGAAATTGTAATAGACAGTTACCCAGTATTTGCAGAATACATAAGAATAACGAAGGTGTACTCTTGCAACCTACTGCAGCTGATCATATGTGGTACAATAAATACGTACGAAAATCGCAGTACTTTCTGCAAATCTCCAAATGCAAAGACGTACTGTATTGTGGCAAGATTAGAAGTAACATTCGACAACTAATGGATGGTGGTGTTTTTCGTCCACCGTATCCTATTGTACAAACACGAAAAATTCTTGTCGTGATACCTTCTACGTCAGAATGTAAAGATGCAACTTTTGCACCCCTATTCAACAGGTTAGCCTACAAAGATAAGCTAAGCATTATAACTGGCTTTTTGCTAGTTATTTTAATTTCAAATTATTTTGCTTCACTATTTCAATCAATTTGTAAATCTGCAATTAAATGATTTTCACTAAATTGCCTGGAGGCGCCAGATAGTTTATAACTAAACCACCAAAAACTTTATTCTAAAATACTATAATTTTTGTGAGGGATCAGTTTAAATATGTGCTCGTCAGCTCCAGCAAAGTGGCTGAGTAAGTAGTAACGCAATAGGGGTGAGGTTAAAAGAAAATTAAACATCTTACAATTAGACTCACGTATAATTAAGTAGACAGTTGATCAAGACAGCGAGTACAAAAGAAATACCACCGAAATCAGTATTCAGAAAAAGGTGTGCATTTTCCCCACCCATAAGATGGCCACCGACAAGAAACGACATTTTCGACATGTCGGGCGCTATCACGCCATTTTGACACCGAACAACTTTCTTTTATAATGTGGTGCGAGTGACCACTTGAACAACTTATGATTTCTAATTTACTAATTTTTACCGCACTAGCAGGCGTCCATGCTGACCCAACGAATACATAAAACTTTACTTTAGACTCACTGACGCTATTTAATAACTATGACCTTGTCCGAGGTCAGTCCGATTCTCTCTTTGATCAAGACGTCGTCATCTGCTACTAGCTGGCGTCACGAAGCGTTCGTGGACTTCGGTCAATCCGCAGGACTCCCGCAGCACCATGATAATGGTTCCCTAGCACTCTTGTACAAGCGGGAATCTCATCCACTGCGCATGTGCTAGAAAACATCCTTTTCTCATTCCTGGCGAAGTCATACGTCCACTGCAGCCAACGCCGCAGAATCTGACATTTGTTGTTATTGTGGGTCGCATATCCACCTCCTTGATTTCTCTCGATTGGATACGAAATGAAAGGCAGCAAAAGAAGGGAATCAAGGAGAGTAATCAATTGTTTATTAATTTGGAATCCCGTGGTCTGACAAGTATTGTGATTTTGATCTAATGAACTAACCCTCCATTTTTGACAGGTAATGAGTTTTCTTGCTTTTAGGTTATTTGATTTATTAAAAATGGTGCAGTTAGTTTGTTAAAGTAATAATGGATAGAAAAATTAATCCGTAAGTTTCGATTTGATATTAGCCGTCAAACTCTTATATTCTAGGCTAATATTTCATTCAGTATTTTAAATTATTATTCATTTTAAGTAATTGAATCTGAGTAAAGTAACAGAAATGAAAACAAATACTAGCATTTCTCTTAAATAGTAGCCGTAGAACTCTTATATTCTAGGTTAGTATTGTAAGTGTTCACAGACAGCTTATGTATTTTTAATTTGTCAGTCCAAACTCATTTCGTCCAGTGAATTCTGGAAGCTAATTACTCTGATTTTTATTGTTTTTGTGCGGGGTCACGAATTACCCCGTCACAGCATGTATACTGATTCAAGCAGAGGAATTCCTTATGATTTGTACTACCTATCGGTATCATCAGACTTAGCAAAAAGGATTTGCGTACAAGGTGGCACATGCTTCGTTTCGAAAGCAGTTGTCATCGTAAATTCTCGAACAATGCATTGCTGCAAACGTCCATGACTAGCACGCAAGGTAAAATCTATCATAAATCGCCGGAAAGACGTGGTTCTATGCGTTCTTCACGAGTTTGGTACATGAGTTGACGACGTTCAGTAGATCCCAACAGAAGATGTTGAGGCTACTGATGTACTAGAACAGACGCACGCTGAAGATTGCACCAGTGGCGCAGAGTTGATCGACGAACAACCCAAATAGCTGGCTCGACAATGGTTGGACAAGCACTACAAACCGAACGTATCTATCCAAACTTAATGTTTGCAATGTTAAGAGCTCTTTTTCGCGTAATATTATTATTTTGACTGATAGATTCTGACATATTTTTTTCCTGCTAGTATTCAGCCTGCTCAACATTCTCTGCAGGCCTTTGATTGAATCTGCCATAAAAACCTTATAAACTGCAAACGCTAGCCCACGCACCTTTCTCTGTCCCAAGAACCACACCTTCTTCATTTAAGAGGGCCATTCTCAGGCACATGTCCATGCATATAATAAATAGTCATGAGGACATAACGCATCTTTGCCTAACACATTGCATAATATCGAACCAGTCACTCAGTTGCTCGTATACCCTCGCGCTTGTTTTGTCATGAGGTAAGTAAATGAAAATAATGACAAGGAATCAAATTTTTAATTTATTTTGCAATATGCAAATAAGCAGTCTCGGTCAAATGTACATAAATAATAACAGATTTATATAATATTATAGTGTTAAACCTAATATGGCAAATTTTGCATTTTTGACTAACTCTAATCGAGCGCGAAACAAGTTTCGAAAATTCTTTTTAATGAAGGCCGTTTCATTCGAGGAAAAAATTTCCGGTTGGAAATAAGTTTTCAGGGTCCTCAAAATTTCAAAATTCGAATTCAGAAAACTAAAAAAATTTTCGTTTAGAGTAATAAAAATCGAGCAGTTCGAATGTAAAATTTTAAACCCTCAACTTTTGCAAATTAAATAGTTCAAAGATCATTGACTGAAAATATATACGTATGTCCAGCGGTCATTCTTAATGCTTCAAATAGGAGAATAAATTAATGAGTTTGCATACCTGTTCAATGTTATATTATTTTTATTTCAAGTAAATGAATTAATAATAGGCAATTGTTATTTATACATCAAACTTTAAGGCTTTCACTTTAATTGTTCAGGTTTTCATAGTTGATTTAAAATTGCGTGTTTTAAATGAAAAGTCAAACATTGCTAAATATCAGAAAATTATTCTTAATTATTATTAAAATATTTTAAATTATATGTTCAATTTGCGGAGAGAAGAATGGTAGTTTACACACGAAATACTCTGTAACGCTTTCCGATTGGGTTCTGGAGGCCTATTGGACATTGCGAGTTTTCTTCTGGGGTCAATTCTTCGAAAGCGCCGCTGTTTATGTTAATTTTCGCCCGTTTTCCTTTTGCAGTAACATGTAAAAATATTCCACGAAAAAACATTTGGCTTCCGCATTTATAAAATATTGCAAAGACGTCACCATTGGGGGTTGCTAATACAATTTGTTCTTCGGTTGGAATGGGCCTAAGATAATGATTTCTGCCTTTTATTACAATTGGTTTATTGGGAGGAAACTTAAATCTTCGAAGTTCGAATATCCGGGTAGGATTACTGTTGGGACTAAGTCGAACATATCTAAGTTCTTGACATGTAAATCCAAGTATGAGAGAAGAAGGATTTCTGGCAGCAGGAGACCTAGACCTGACACGAAAAGGAGGCTTGGCAGGCGAAAGAGCCTGGGCAGAAGTTTTATGAATGACAACAGGAAGATTCCTTTCTGGAGAATGTCTCACAGAAGAAGAAGGTTTGCCGCGAGGAATGCCAGGAATGGGGTTGCCATTGGGTAAGCACTCGAATTGTGAACTGAATTCTGCAATAAGAAACAGAGGATTACATTTTTGGGAGCGAAGCTAGCAAAAATTGGATTCCATTGTGAAAAATACATTTTCTTGGTTGATGATTCATCACAAGCTTTAAAAATATTAACTTAAAATTATAGATATATTATATAACACGTCTATAATTTGAAGTACATTTTTTGAACTAGATTTCTTTGTTCTGAATTGTATTATTATATTTACCAATAGAATCGAGGATAACCGTCAAGGATAAGGCCAGAGTCCAGACGTTCCTCATATTTTCTAATTATAATTAAAGAATTTGACTCACAGCCTAACTAATGAATATTCTGCTGCTTTATTAGCTTATAAAATCTATAATATATTCGTTATCTCTTGCATAGGAGACGTCAACTTTGTCCTTGTGAGATATTTAGATTCGATAAGAGTCAGCTTCAAGGAAAAAACTTTGGTTACAAATTCCATTAAAACTGATGTCACCACTTATGTAAGCTTTTACGTTTGAGGGAAAACTTTTCGTTTTAAAATTGCACTATTTTTTCAAAACAATTTTTGTAGTGAAATATTAATGTTTTATATGAAAATCAACTATTCCATTTTTTGATTCGGTTGGTCCCAAGAATCTGATGATCTCTAAGAGGTGGGAGTTGGATTTAAGTAAATATAGTTAAACATCTAGAAATAAAAATATTAATTTCGAGAGACATAGAGAATTATAACCCAACTCAGGAAAATTGGAATTTTTCTCCCACACTCCATCTGAAAATTGCTGAATTGTAACAGAATTTTCTCAAACGTGTGACTGATGATTTATGCAGTTGTTGTTTCTGAGAAGTCCTATATAAATTTCTAGCAGTGTATATCAAAAAAGAAAAAGAAAATTCTTCTATTATCTAGAGAATTTTTCGTATAAATTTCTCAAGTTAACTAAAATCAAATATTGATAAAGAATAAAATTTGTGCTTTATTTTCCAATATACAATTGATACGCAGTCTCGGTACAAGGTACATCAATTAAAAACACATACATTTAATATAATCGAGTTTGACATTATTAGAAAATTTAGCATTTTTAACACATTTTAAGTGAGCGCGAAGCGCCAGTTAAGTAACGAGCATTATTAACATTATTAATCTTTAACATTCGTTAAAGCTGAAGGAGCTTTAACGAAAACGGGGTAGCCTTTTTAATTAAGGAAAGAAAATAAACTAAATAAGACTAAATAAACTAATAAAAACTAAACTGAAAATACTCCTTACAATGCTCTAAATTGAAGAATAAATCAATAAATGTTCGAAAAATTAAAAATTGAACGCATAAACTATCTTCTTAAGCTTTACGCTTTTTAAAAAAGAAGTTAAATTATTTTTGTTCAAAGTAGTTCGAAATGAAGAATTGTTTGATTGTTATCTATAAATTAAAATTAAAACCGTTACTTACAAATTAAAAATTTGTTAAATGAAACAATTAAAATCGGAACGTTCAAAATTTAAATTTTGCTCTCTAAAATTGTTACGACTCAAGGCATTCCGTTTTAAATAATTCAGTTTCAAATTGTTTCGTTTCGAATATTTAATTTGAAATTACTTATTTTCAATCAACAGTCCGATATTGCCTACTATTAGAAAATTATTATTTTTTAAGACTGTGTGTAGTCAGTCTCAGAAAATATGGAAGTTGAAAAAGGAGATGTATTAATCGTCCCGAAAGTTCGGAGCGACTAGCCAATTTCATGAAGAATGTTTCTCTACTCATTCCGAAATTGAAACGTGAAATCATTTGGTTTTTTTAATTAAAAAATTTCGAACTAAATAGGATAAAAGTGAAATATTTTAGAAGAAAACATTGTTTGACTAGGATACATAAAATTGAATAAAAGCGTTTTATTATTCAACTGATTCAGAATCGCCTTGTAAACTTTACTATCGTTTACTTTTTCAATACTCGAACTAGAGCCAAAAAAATTATCAATTAATTTATATTTACAATTGAAAAACTTAAAACTTTATTTAACTAAGTTTTAATTTCAAACGCTTTTACTTTTTTATTATTTAATTCTGCTAAACTGCATTTTAAAATTTATTAAATTGAAAACGTACGCTTAAAATGAAGACGTCAAGTGGAAAATTTTTTAAGTTAAAGATCTCAAAATGATGAATTATAAACTGAATGATTTCATAATTAAAGAAGTTAACAAGTCAAGTCAACATTTAAAAACAAGAAGAAATTTGCGGTCATTTTCAGGTTTTCCCGGTCCAGCGGCCACCCCGAAAAGTTTTTTAAATCGAAATTACAGCGTTTGGAATAGTGGAGTGCGGAATCAATATCTTGAAGGTCTTTTTGATTGGGTTTTGGTTGCCTATTGGAATTTCACGTATTTCTTCAGCGGTCAATTCTTTAGAAACTCCGCTGTGCATGTTGATTTTTGCCCGTTTTCCCTTTAGAGTAACAGGTAAATATATTCCACGGAATATTTTGTGTTTAAAAAAATTATCGAATATCGCAAAGACATCACCATCGGTCGTTGATAATACAATTTGTTCTTCGGTTGGCACGGGGCTGAGGACATAATTTTTGTCTCTCACTCGAATTCGGTTATTGGGAGGAAAAGTGTATCTTCGTAGTTCGAATATTCTTGACGGATTTTTGTAAGCAGTAAGTCGAACAGATCCGAGTTCTTCAAGTGTAAATCCAAGTATAAGAGTAGATGGAAGCCTGTTAGAAGGAGACTTGGACCTGGCCCGAGGATGAGGCTCGGCAGGTGGAGGAGACCAGTCAGGTAAACGAGACCAGGAAATTGGCGGAGACCAGTCATGTGGAGGTGGCGAGGTAGGTGGAGGAGACCCGGTATATAAAGGAGACCCGGTAGGTGGAGGAGACCTGGCAGAAGAATCAGGTCTAG
>CAKNYM010047330.1:94878-132987 GCA_932195095.1 Andricus curvator | reverse complement strand
GAAAGAATTAGAAAAAGGGTGGAAGACTTGCTAGCCGAAAGAGATGAAGGTATGGTGGTACTGGGTGAGAACTTTAATGCGAGGATGGGGAGCGAAGGGGCCTTTACATGGAAGGGGAGAGCTTTGAAAGAAAATCAAACGAACGTGTTCGACTTCGATGAAAAGAAAAAGTTTGTTTGCAAATATTATAAAATTATCAAAACCTCTACATATTAAGTGATTGTTAAATTTATTTTTATTTCAGACTGAAAAGGAACTTTATTTACTCAAGGTTCTATCGACCTTAAGGAACACATTCTCATCCAGACACTCGCGCTTCGCGCTCGATATTTGATTTGAAAATCATTTGAACCGTATGATAGAAACAAAAAAGTTTGAGCGCACTTACGGCGTGCGATTTGGTAAATACACTGAGCGCGCACTTTGTGCTTCGTATTATATGTTCTTCATATACAAATTACTAAATTTGTATTTGATTTCAAATGAAAAGTAATGATATAATTCAGGCGACAAATTTTATTAGTTAACATTTTATTTTAGCTTGTGCCGTTTATCAAAAAAGTTAATTTTTTCATTTTGAATATATTCTTACCACAAAAATTGATTACGGGTGTGTAAGTCTTTTTTGAATGCACAATTTTTGTTCATTTATATGTTTTCGTACCTTGCATTGTTTTTTCAAAAATTTGATTTTTTTTACTGTCAATGTTATTTTCACGAATAAAACAAAAACCACGCATCCTAAGGAAACATGATTCACAACAAATTTGTACCTCCTCCTTGAATAAATAAATGTTGTTTATGTCATTTTTTTCGTAGCTCGTGTTATTCGTCTACAAAGTTGATTTTTCTATTTTCAATGCTGTTTTTTACAAATAAAACAAAAACTACGCGTCATATCAAAAAGTGAATGATAAGAAATTTGTAGACCTTTTTTTGGTGCACAATTTTGGTGAAATGATCTTTTCTGGTATCTTGCATAGTTTGACAGCAAAATGGCTTTTTTGATTTTTCATTAATTTTTTGTGCGATCAAAATTTGAATTTTTTATTTTTCAAAAAATTCAAAAAGTTGTTATGAAAATATTATAGGGTGTTCAGGAATCAACGTTTTTCTCCTCTTGACTTTTTTTCATATCGTGCGTTTTTCGGCTTAAAATGTTCATTTTCGTTTGTTTTTTGGAATTTTGAAAATGCTATAACTCCAGTAATTTTTTTTTTATCACGAAAAGTCATAAGAATATTTTGTTCGTCATTGTGCGTACTACTAATAACCGTACATAGCATTTTCAAATCTTCCAAAAAAGTGGTCTCAAAAATTTTCAAAATGTGCTCACTTTTTGGATTTTCATCCAAAATAGCTGGTTAACGAACTCGTTTCCTATTTTTCGGCCATAAAAAAGTGTACCAAAGCTCAATCAAATCTGATCATTTTTTCGAAAGTTATCGTGGCTACAGACAGACAGACAGACAGACAGACTACAGACAGACAGACACCTTCGTAAAAATCGTTTTTTCTAGCTCAGGGGGTGTCAAAACGTGGAGATTTGATGAAAACCGACTATGTCAAATTTTACATAAAACCAATACCTTCTCATTAGAATGAGAATGTAAAAACAGAGTTTTTCGGCCACCTTCAAATGTGCAGTTTGGTGATGCAAGTGCAGTGCAATAATTGAATTTATGATGAAATCATCGTTACTCAAGAAATAACATTTTGAATATTTTTGACTTCAATCAGCGTTGGCGTGTGGGCCGGCACAGCAGAAAGGTGGTAGAAAAAAGTACCCTCTCGATGACAATGGTACCGAAGTCGGCTTGCGTCGACCGTTTTCTTTGAACAGGTGAAAGTTGACGCTTGAGAAAGGAGGCCGAAAACCCCTGTTTTTTTGGATGTTTTGCCCTGTAACTATTGATTCAGAGATTTTTTTGAGGGAGTTGCAATCAAAAGAAGTGAGGGACATTGATTCTTGGCCCCGACTTTATTAGAAAATTTCACAGTAGAATGATCCGATTCTCAAGACCAACTGCCTGTCAATAATTTAAATTTAAAGTTAAAAAATCCGCCCGGTATTATTCGATAATATATGTCGGTCATTGTACAATGTACATTCCTCACATTTTTGCATAGGACTTTCAAAATTAAAGGTCAGAACATGGACAACTGAAATTAAGTGATTGTAAACTCTCTTTTGTTAAAGCTCCTTCCGCTGTAACGAACACATTCTCATCACGTGTCTCGTGACAAAAAAAGGTTAAAAGAAACTTTCCAGATATAATTCAAAAATAATGTTGTTATTAAACATTTTAACGTATCTTGTGATTTTTTTCTAAAAATTTAATTTGTTTATTTGTAATGCCATTTTTCACGATTAAAATAAAAACTACGCCTCCCATAAAAAAAGGATTAACAACAAATGTTTAGATCTTTCTAGGATAAATAATTTTTGTCTTTTCACTTTCTGTACTGTGAATTTGTAGATCTTTTTTAGATCAACACTTTTGTTTTTTCATTTTTTTTTGTATCTTGGTTAGTTTAGCCGAGAAATGGAATTTTTTATTTTTAATAGCAGTTTCCCCAATTAAAACCAGATATATGTGACTTATCCAAAAATGGCATCCACTTAATGATGCTCATTTAAGAGAGTTATGAGTTAAAATTAAGAAGACCCCTTGTTTCAATGGCATCACATACTTTATAGGAGCCAACAAAATATTTCTCTATTTCTTCAACTGTGAAGAACCATTGGGATCATGCTCGCAAAAATATATGTTGTAATGGTACCAAAAAGCTTTCACTGAAATTTTTGCATTCTCATCAGAGAAGGTATTAGATTTGTGTAAAATTTGACCCCCTCCTCCCTTTTTTTAAAAAGTCCACGTCTGTTATCACGATAACTTTCAAAAGTGTTGCTAGATTGGATTGGCCTCTGGTATACTCTTCAAGTGTCCTAAACTGACCACTTTTTTCAAAATTTAGAAATTCTATGTACGGCTATTGGTAATGCACAAAAAGACGAACCATTTATTTATAAATTATTAATTTATTTTTATTTATTATTAAATATATATATATTTATATTTTATATTCTCTTTCGGTTTCGGTTGCTTTGGAATAGAACTGAAGGGCCTATGACAAAGCCACCGAACGCGTCCTCGGGTTGCTGATAGAGGGTCCCTGTACCCAGGGTTTTTGCTGAATGTGGTTACAATAATTAATAAGCAGTCGCGTAGAATTATCCAGGGATGGTCCCGGAGGAATAACCCCTAAGAGGAGGCGTAGCAATCGTGCCGTAAGCTAGCTGCTTGTGGGAACAACAATGAAACCACCAAACCAACACAAAGTTGTAGATGCCACCATTATCCCTGTTCACGGAGGCTTTGCGGGACGTATTCACACTCTGTGGTGCCAGAAATACCCAGAGCTTCAGCACGTTTCGATTCAATCATTGCAAAATCAACTTTTTTCAATCAACCTCTGGAAAAATGAATATGTACGCGGAGCGCTTCCCCAACCGCTGCTTGATCAAGCTGCAGACGAAGATGAGGAAGCGACATTCAGACCAACCGCGGAAAGCAGGCACCTTCTGAGAGATGATCGCGATTTCAGGACGAGGAGGGACATTACATGCAAGTTCCTCCTAAGCCCCAAGATCTGGCTGAAATGGATGTCTCACTTCGTGAAGACATCTCGCAAGAGTTTGTCCTCTGGACCATCAATTTCTCAGTTTATGGTGCTGCGAGAGCTTTGGCAGATTCAAATCGAAGGCTAAAGCCGACGATGGATCAAAAGACCAAAAGCCGCTTTCATCAACTGAACAAGAAAATTGGACGGAAAGACAGAATGCGTCGCGTGTTCAATGTTTGATTGACTACGTAACATCTGGTAGAACGTTCACGGAAAGAGCTTGGAAGATCGCCAAAGAACTGAGGATCTTCAATCACACACTGTACAAGCCAAAGCTGCTGACAACGAAGCAGCATATTGTTGACAAAATACGGGTGTTATCTGACGCAAGGAGGAGAATACAGAAGAGCGAGAGATGGATCAGAAATAATCAACAGTTTCTCGCTGACTCATCGCGCTTCTTCAGCGATCTCCCTGTTTCTGTCGAGAATCCCCCCAAGTCCCACGAGGTAGAGACTTTTTGGAGAGAGGTACACATCAGAGGAGGAATGTCCATCAATCACTAACGAAGAGGTAAAAGAAGCACTGAGAGGCACGAAGAACTTTTCCGCTGCTGGACCAGATTGTATCAAGAACTTCTGGTGGAAGAAGTTTACTTTTTTGCACACCAACAATTGGCCCGCATATTCACCTCATATTTAAAGTCGGAAACGCTCATTCCGCAATTGCTGGTGTTAGGACGCACTATACTCCTGCCGAAAACAGGCAACTTGTCCAACCCAGAGAATTACAGGCCAATAACTTGTTTCGACACACTGTATAAGATCTTTACAGCTGTCCTAAAGAACAGATGTGTTCGACGGATTGAGCCTGTGTGGCGAGAGATGTATGAAAAACGTAGCTCGAAAAAAGATGTAGCAGGCTTTCAAAAGAACCTGCTAATTGACAACTGTGTCTGTAAAGACGCTGCAGCCCATTAGCGCGTCCTGTCAATGGCCTGGATTGACTACCGGAAAGGTTTCGATTCAACCTCTGATAGACTCATCATCTGTCTGCTCGAAAGCTTGAAGGTGCATTCACACATAGTGAGATGCATAGAGAGATTGATGCCTCTTTGGAAAACTAGATTTACTATCTCATCTAGAAATTATCGTGTGACAACGAACAACGTCACCTTCCAGAGGGCGTCTTTCAGGGTCATACCATGAGCTCTTTGCTTTTTTGCATCACACTTCTGCCTCAATGTCTCGTACTACGAAATTCTTCTGGATACCTCTGTAGCGAAACTGACCAGCGCGAGCATAAGGTCACTCATGTATTTTGTATGGATGACCTGAAGATCTATGCCTCTGGTAAAAGCAAACTTCAGAGTGCTATAAATATCTTCAAGAAGTACACAGGAGAGATTGGGATAGACATTGGTTTGGACAAGTGTGCCAAAATTAATCTGAAGAATGGAAAGATTACTGGCGTTCCCAAGTACCCTGAGCTTGTAGATATAAGTGTCATTAGACATCTTAATACTGGAGAGACCTATACATAACTGTTCATGTCTTAAAGCCGAATTCAGGACGTAACATCAGTAAAGGAGTCTCCCCGAAGCAGATACAAGCATCTTCTCCTCCAGATTTGGTGTTCCAATCTGTCAGCGTTGAACAAGGTATCTGCGACTAACATGCTTGCCGTTTCAGTTCTACTCTACTCGTTTGGGGTGGTTCAATGTACGAAGAACAAGCTTAAGGCCCTTGACATCACCACACGTAAGATCATGCATATGCATAAAAGCTTGCATATCAATTCGTCAGTTCCGCGATTATACATTTCACGCCGTCAAGGCGGACGCGGACTTCTGAATCTCCGGTGTCTTCATAACCAAATTGTTCTAAGTACAGCTTACATCGTTGCGAATGGCAGAGATCCTCTCTTAAAGATGGTCAGGAACCACGAGATGATTGGCGAAGGAGCGTTACTTTACAAAGCAGCGGAGCAAGCGGCCGAGACCCTTGGCCTGAATTTTAACGTCAGAAGTGAGGAAAGGGCATTACTCGATCTAGATGCTTCACTTGTAAAAGCCCAAGTGAAGAAAGCAGAAGTTGAAAATTGTCACCAACAGCTACTCGACAAGAAAATGCACGGAAACTTTCACAGAAATATAGAAGAACAGTCATTGTCAAAAGAGCAAACTTTTGCTTTCCACAGATCATCAGGGCTTAATTCACGTACAGAGGATTTTATTTTCGCCTGCCAGGGCGGTGCATTTCCACCTTAGCATACCCGAGAGCATTTTATATGAAGAAGTTCCCAAATTTTCTTGAACTATGATTTTCGGGCAGCAGTCTCCATTGCACACTCGAGGCCTGAAAACGTTCTCCAAGACCTCAAGAAACGAACTATATTCGTGATCGAATTCTCGGCTCCGTCCGCATACAACATCAGTGCCAAGGAGAAAGAAAAGGAGGAGAGGTATCGAGACCTTAAAAAACAGCTGCAACGACTGTACCCAATATATTCGGTACAAGTAATTGTCCTTGTGATAGGAGCTCTCGAAGGTGCGAAAATATCACGGGTTCGTAACCTTGAAGCCATACCCGCGTGCCAAAAATATGCCAAGGCACTTGCGAGATGGATGCGGAAAGCCGTCATCCTTGAGTCGCTTCGTGTCCTCAAGACACACGAGGATTTCGCCGGCCTGATTTTGTGATTTCTTCGTGCCGTGTGACCACCCATCTCGCGGTTGTGAAACGTGGCCATAAGTGTGATTTACCGCGGTTCCACTGGGAGCCGGTGTCAATTTTTAGATGGCAGTTGCTCTCAGTGGAACGCTGTGGTGGTTGCTTAACCTTTTATATATGTGACGCGATCTGTAGAAAGACACCTAAGCAGTCAAAAATCGATTCTCTGATTTTTAATGTTTTACGTAGATTAGAACTTGCTCTTTAAGATGGTATAGTTTTAAAAATTACATCATTAATAATGTATTCAGTACCAGCGTGTAAACATTGCCGTTCTATGTCGTTCTATCGGCCCGTCGCCACTTCTCCTGCTTCTTCTCTAAAATTTACGTTTGGCCGCTTAGGGGTCTTTCTTCAGATCGCGTCACACACATATATATATATATATATATATATATATATATATATATATATATATATATATATATAATAGAGACTATATCGGGGCATCGCTGCTTCGTAATTTTTCATCTGAAGAATACCTTTCTCACAAAATTCCTGCAAAATGTATATTACATTTTTGACATCAAATATCAATGCCCCAACATATATATTCTCTATTAATTCTCGAAATTTCACCATAATATTGTTATTACTGTATAAATAATTTGGGCGTATATAATTATTTGCTCGACCGATAACTGCTGACTCCATAAAGTAGTACATATTCTTAATTAGGTTTTTCTGTACGAAGTTCAATTTTTAATTTGCTTTTTGAATATAAGTTCCGTTAAAAAATACACCTTCCGAAAGTGAGCTGTGGTGCTGCTATTTGCAACATATTTTTTATTTACTGCTAAATTTATTGATACAAATTGATAAAAACATGCATACGCTGCAAGTATAGGTTATATGTAGGGAGGAAATTGTGACGAAGTGATAAAGATGTCATGGAGACTTTGACCTCCTTATTATAATTTGAAGTTTCATACTTCGTAATAAAATTTGAATAACTGTAATTTTCAATCAAATTACAGTCAAAATCACAAAACGTATTCAAGGAATTTACGGGAGAAATTGTGAACCTTTAAATAATTCTCGAGTAAGTATTAAACTGTATTTAAAATTCTGATAATGCAGGTACAACTGACTCTCGCTTTAGAAACAATGTCGGGGATGCCTGCAAATAGCCTCGTTCCTAAATCGGGAGTATTGAAACGTGAACAGTCGGGGCTGTTTCCAATTGTAATGCATCATATTGCGCAATAAACTTGACTGAGTACTCGAGCACTGCGGCCCTTGCAAGGCGAGAGTCGCAACCGTCTCTCGCCCCTTGAGCTAAGAAACTGCGTGGGCCAATAATTCTAGAAGTTCCTAAACCGCGAGTTCCTAAACCGAGAGTCAGTAGAAATTAATGGAATAAGTGAACACTCATGACAGAACGCAAAAACTTTGGTCTAATGCATTGTCATTTTGAAGCTTCCTAATGAAAATTGAGCCTCTCACTGCTCTTACATCTCACCAGTGAATTTCTGAACGACTTCAGTTAACTTCAAAAATAGAGCACATTAGAAGTTCAATGTATTTTAAAAGTACAATGTCATCACTATACCACAAAATCAATTTGAAAAGAAAAACATTAAAACTTGAACTAGAAAAAATATTTCCTCTTTGGACGTGGAGCTGGTAACTAAAAATCTACTGAATTCCACAAGATTAGGTAACAGGTCGAGCTTGGTCGAGCTGTTCCTAATAAACAAGGGAATAATGGAAGTCTTATTAGTCCAAGTCCACTGTTACGGCTAACATCCCACACTGAAAATCACTCAACAGTTGCAATTTGGTATAATAATTGGCGGTAATATCAACCAATCGTAACAAAATGTCGCATATATGTAACATGCCTCTTTGGGGGTACATGTGTGTGCTTGGTACTTGTTTGACCAAGTTATGATTTTTTAATATTCAATTTCATAAGTGTTGCGTTGGCTTTGATCGGTACATGATACATATATTACTAAAATTATTTATTTTTTGTTTGTTCAACTTGTTCTCGGGTGAACCCGATTTTTCATCACAGCCACGGACTAAGTGAAGTGACTGATGAGATGAGGATGTTGTAATTTAGTTTAATACGATGTCTGAAATCTTCTACGATGATGTAGGTACAAAATTAGGAGCATGGTGTAGTCTGGAGTTCGTATTTTACCCCTGTTATTCATACACAGCGGCCGCGAGCGTTGAACGTGACAACAATGCGCCTCTGAATGCTTTTTTAGAGCTACTATCTGCCACTCAACAGGTTCTTATTCGCTTTCTTCTTGATGGTCTAGGAAGTTTCTGAATATGCGACAGGTGTTTAATGAAACAGCCTTCTGAGCTGCTGCCAGTACCCTACTGACTCCTAAATGTTCAATATGTTCAGTGCATCTTGCGTGCACATTTCCTGCAGCCAAAATCACAATATGATGAATAGATGCATGTTTCACATTTCTCCATATTGCCTCTACTGTATGCCTCAGCTCGCTATACTTATGTATCTTGGTTGTATAGGTTGCCTGCAAATTTCTGTTAAGTGGACAAGCAATGTCGATGATATACACTCTTTCACCTTTTTTTTATTGCATCACGATGTCGGGTCGATTGGCTCGGATGTAATGATCCGTCTGGATAGTAACATCCCAATATAAGGTGTAATCTTTGTTTTCTAAAACAAGCATTGGTATGTATCTATAGAAAGGTATCCATTCTGTCCAGAGTCCTAGGTTTAGGGCAACTTGTTGATGTATAATGCCCGCCACATAATTATGTCTGTGCGTATATTCTCTTTGAGCTCCATTGATTCATTTGTGTCTCCACATAATCGGCACCGGTCAACCACACCTTCATGTAACACTTGTTTGTCATAATTTCTTGTGCTGACAACCCTGTCCTGAATCGCAATGACTTATCCTTCCGTTTCTGGATACAGAACGCTCTTTTTCAGCCAAATATATAAGATGAGTCACTTGATGACATTCCTCGTTATCATATATTCGGAACCCATGGGGCATGCTATTTAGTGCTTTGTTCAGTGTGTACAACGCTAAACAGAACCATAATGCACTGAAGGAGTCTCCTCGAAATATACCCGTCGTAATGCGTATTGATCTAGTTATCCTTGGTCGCATGACTTGTAGTCAATGTATGCCATGTGCAAGCTTCTTTGATGTTTACGAGCTTGCGTCATGGCAAGAGCATCTATGGTGACTAGATCTTTACTGCCTGGCGAGTTTTTACAACATTCTTTTTGTTCTTCTGTAAGGATCTCATCATCGTTGCAGTGAGAAGACATTTATATATTGTTTAAAGACAAGCTATCGGTCGAAAGTCAGATCGATTTTGAACGCCTCGTTTTTTAGGCAACATATACGTAGTACCCTAGAGCATAAAGCCAGGCATCAGATCTGGGTGTTCGATAATCTTCTGAGAACTCCTTGCCAACGCAGGATGCACGCTAGTCAGGTACTTGTACCAGAAGGGGTGCACCGTGTCTGGACCTGGAGCTTTCCAGTTACTTGCTCTTTTCAAAACCGCTGAAACATCTAAAGCTGTGATGTTAGTTCGCTCCATTTCAGGGTTATTGCTAGCTCTCGCCTTTTCTAGTGGGAACCACGCAGCGTCTAAATTGCTTCAGTTCGTTTTCCCCCTAACAGCCTACCAATAGTTAGTCATGTCTTCCAGTTGAGGGACTTTGGTGTCTTGCTGGTTATTTTGCTCTACACTCACTTCACGATAGAACCGTCTTTCATCTACCTGAAAGGTTCGATTTTATTGCCTTCTTGCACAACTTTTCTTGTAGCGGTGCAGTCTAGCAGTAAGAGCATCAAGTCCCTGCCGTTGGGGGTCTATAATCTCATCCAATATTGCTGGTGTCAATGTCTTATTGTACCGAGGGTGGATGATTTTAGCAACATGGTGTATCATCTTTCTGGTTCTATTTCCCTTTTTATATTGAGTCAGCTGACCCAATTTGCACCTTACTTTGTTCATATCCATATCCAACCTGATCTTTCATTGTGAATCTCGCTCCCTTCATGGGGTAAAGACTGCATTTGTAGACCTAGTTCTGCGGCCGACCGTTCCAACGGTTGCCACACCTGCACAGTATACAAGAGTTTGCACCTCTAACGCAGTTTGTGTTGCGTTCGAATGCATAGGTAAAACCTTGCTGTTCATGTGTTTTATTAGTGCACGCAGATTATTTCTGATGTTCATATTGGGCAGAGAATGCCTTTGTGTTGGTTCTACATGTCTGGACTCTAGTAAAGCATGACCAAAGTTTCTTTCAAGGTGCTGTAGTTTTTCTGGGATTACGCTGTTTGGATCAGCGTTATTAATGTCTGGATGTGGTTCTAGTGGATCCGGTACTTGATGTTTATTATCCTTAGCACCTATGCCTCCAGCTTCAATCATGTCTTCGTTGTTCACTTCTTCCAAGGGAAGTTCATCAATAGGAAGCTGCTGTTCCACTTCCATTTCGATAGTAGCTATTTCAACAGCCGAAAGCAATCTGTTTACAGATATTAAGCATTTTTGATCTGCTAGATTCTGCTCATTAATTCAGAAGAGTCGATGATGTTCTTTTCTAGCACTTTGCCCACTTTTCTTTGCCAAGAAATAAAAGCGCATTACATCTCTGTTCATATGATATGTCTATTTTTATCGCCTTCTTGGTTGTTGAAACTCTGCTTCTGGCTCTGGTTGTATTAGGCCATCTATCTCTGGAGGATGTGGTGGTGCTAGATCATCACCAGGTTGAGGAAGAACATAAATTGCCGCTGCTTATTCGTGAGTCCCGGCTTCCTCTAACTGATGTTCATTGCCGTCGTTTTTCGACGCCAAATCAACCTGTTGTTTAATCTCCATTGCTCGATCTTCTGAGATGTGTGGATTAGTCCTGATGTCCTTCACCTTAGAGGTAAGATCTCTTAGTGCGACTTTCTTTATTTCGAAAAACAAAATATTCTTGATTCTTTCTCGAATTTAGAGAATTGGAAATGATAGTGTGGATTTATATTTTTGAACCAGAAATCGTTCAACTATCCAATTGGTAAAATTTTAAAATTATATGTTCATTTTAATTTAAAATTGTTCAATTAAATACTTGAGAGATTTTTCAAGCTCCAATGTTGAAGGTTTTCAACTAAAAAGACCAGGAATCTTTCTCTTTCACGGCGATTAGAGTGTTATTAAACTGTTACTAAAGTCTTTAGTGAACAACATATTTAACGGGCGAATTTTATTTTGTTAAAATTCAAATGTTTCATTCGTAGCGATAATAGCAAAGTATGATGAAATATAATTTCGCGCTTCCGATTTTTGCGCCACCTAACAGCGGTGACCTCTGAGTCCTCTATTTGAGATTTTGAGGTTACCTCGCCTCACATGTTTCGCCGCTGCAATCATAATAATTGCCTTTTCAAGTAGAGACAATTATAAGACTTTTGTATTTATTATATTTAAACCTATTACTGTTCACATCTCAAAATATAGCTTAGGTACATAATATTTTAGTTATGCCGATTTTTTGGTAAATTTTTAAAACTAAAGGTGCGGGAGCAAGACTTATATTAACTTTTGAAGAATTTGAAGATACTTCTTTAAGTAAGATAACTCCAACGAGTCAATTTTTTTGCTGTGTAACATAACTGTAATGAGTTACTTAAAAAAAAAAGTTACTCACCAGACCCAGACTGGTCGGCTGGTCGGCTTGGTTTGTTCGAAGGAGGTTGGTTTCTGCGGCGTACGGGTATTTTTTCACGCCGAGGAACTCTAGATGAGTCGCCCTGCAAACTTGATTCTGTAAGAAAAAATAAAAATGGATGAATTTTTAATTTTGTATACTTACACTGAGAAAAACTTGCTGACATCACACTGATGAACACATCAGTGGCACTTCAGGGATCGCACGATGCTCAACGGCTCGATTCATTAATATTTTCATAACTTAATTTAGGCTGATTCGTTTAGAATTTAATTTTTAGTGTATGTACAGCCTCCTCGGAATTAACATCATCGATGGACAACAACCACTGTGATCACTTTTTCAAGCTGAACGGAGGCAGGATTCAAATAGTCGCGCCATCCCACGCAATCTTTCCCTGCTGCCAACATAATATCTGTAACCTCTTTTAATGAATCATGGCGAGGATGTTCAGAGACTGAATTTCTTGATAGGGGCCTGCACGTTTTAGTTACGCCACTGAACTTATTTACTTACCATTTCAAATTTCAAGGCTGCAACAGTGTCCACAATAGGATTTGAGAAACCGACGTAGCATTGACTTGACTTAGAATTGACATAGCAGTAGCGTGGACGCGATGCGCGCGCATGTATTTCCAACTGTTCATTTTTATGTGTCGTTCACGTTCCGCTGTTCCGGAGAATTCAGATTAAAATGGCTTAATCATGTTCATGAGTGGATTCAGAGAGTACGGCACCCGGGCGAAGCCTACCTCCCACCACTTCCGAACCACTGGCACTCCGACCGACCGCTAGTGCCAGAGTTGTGAAATAATTGGCGCGCTTATTTCAAAAAACAGCTAATATACACTGTTAAGAATTTCTGTTGGAAACTTCCAATAAATGTATGGAAGTTCATTTCCGAAACGTAAGGTAACGCTACAATACATAATGCTGTTGTTTCCAAATAATAGTATTGGTATAGTACCTCACATGTATTGGGATTTTACAATATAAGTCCAGTAGCCAGAAACACTTCTGTATCATATGTATTTCAAGCTGGATACACCTGTCAAACCGAAAAATGTGAAAAAAAAGTAAATTATTTCTCAAGACACTTGTTCCACGTAAGAAAAAAAAAAACTTTCCGGCGGAGCAAAAACTTTTGCTAATATATAGTATATAGCACGCGTATTCATGGAATTAGGGAATTCATGGAATGTAAAGAATTCACGGAATTCAAGGAATTAATGGAATTCATGGAATTCACGAAATTCATGGAATTTGCGAAATTCACGAAATTCATGGAATTTACGGAATTCATGGAACTCACGGAATTCATGGAATTCACAGAATTCATGGAATTCATGAAATTCTCAGGATTCACGGAATTCATGGAGTTCATGGAAGCCACAGAATTCATGGAATTCCTTGTTTGCCATGACTTCTTCGAACTCCTTGAATTCCATGAATTTCTTGAATTTCATGAATTCCTTGAATTCCATGAATTTCTTGAATTTCATTAATTACTTAAATTCCATGAATTCCTTGAATTACATGAATTCCTCGAATTCCCTGATTTCCTTGAATTCTATGAATTCCTTGAATTCAAAGAATTCCTTGAATGCCATGAGTTCCTTGAATTCCATGAATTTCTTGAATTCCATAAATTCCATGAATTCTAAAAATTCAACGAATTTCATGAATTCTTATAATTAAATGAATTCCTTGAATTCTATGAATTCCTTGAATTCCATGAATTCCTTGAATTCCATAAATTCCTTGAATTCCATTTATTCCTCGAATTCCCTGAATTCCTCGAATTCCCTGAATTTCTCAAATTTCCTGATTTCCTTGTATTCTATGAATTCCTTGAATTCAAAGAATTCCTTGAATTCAAAGAATTCCTTGAATTCAAAGAATTCCTTGAATGCCATGAGTTCCTTGAATTCCATGAATTTCTTGAATTTCATGAATTCCTTGAATTCCATGAATTCCTTGAATTCCATGAATTCCTTGAATTCCATGAATTCCTTGAATTCCATGAATTCCTTGAATTCCATGAATTCCTTGAATTCCATGAATTCCATGAATTCCTTGAATTCCATGAATTCCATGAATTCTTTGAATTCCATGAATTCCACGAATTCCATGAATTCCACGAATTCCATGAATTCTGAGAATTCAACGAATTACTTGAATTTCATGAATTCTTATAATTCAATGACTTCCTTGAATTCCATGAATTCCTTGAAGTAACATATTTTCAATCGATTTTTTTCGAGGTTTGTCGGTTTCCAAAACCTCTTTTTTACCGTTTTCCTGCACATTACGGTTGACTAAAATCTCTGTGGTTCTATTTTCCTTTTTTCAGATCTTCGATGTAATCCCGGAAGTTGAATTTCGTTAGATTTTACTTTCTACTTTCCGGAGTTTGTTCGCACTTCTTGATGAGTTGTGAGTAGATCTCAGGATCATCAGATTCTTTTGCATAACCCATCACTGTGTTCCAGAAAGTGTTTAGTTTGCCTTCACTATCGACAGGGTCGTAAAGCTGATTCGTTTGCGAAGTGGAGAAAATTCCTACTGCTTCTTATGTGTGGTCATTAAATTTGGCTACAGGCATATTTGGCTTTGCAAATCTAATACACGCGTAGATATGTTTGCAAACATTTTCCCTAATCTGATAATCTACACACACGCAAGAAAATTCATGGAGGCAAACATGACATGAATTTTTTGTGTTGAAATTAACAATGTAAGGAGATTGGCCAGAAGTAGACGATTGCACAACCCATTCAGTGGTAGATTTCTTTGAAATCAGTTCATCACTAATTTGAACACTTTTATAATGGCTCTGGCCAATTTTCTGCATGCGGTGTGTTGGTTCATATTTCATTTCCCGTATTAGTCGCTCGAACATCATTGCCCTGGCGAATTTCAGTAGAAGTACTATGCATTAACCGACTCGTCTGTTTTGTTTCTGATCCAAGTAGAAATACCATCAATGATGTGCTCGATGTTCTCATTGGGATCTCCACAAGGGCGGCATCTGTCTATAACTGCCGGCATATTGAGGATGTGTTCTTGGTAATTCTTCGTCTTCATTACCCTGTCCTGGATGGCAATGACAAGTCCTTATGTTTCCAAAAAAAATTCTCCCCACCTTAACCAGAGGTTTGAGGCATCACTATCCACGCAAGGAAGATCTAATGTTCGAGGGTGTTCCTTGTGCAACTGTTTACCTCGCAACTGAGCAGCTAGCTGTTCAGCGTTGAGATGTCCGAAGTTCTGAAAATCAACAGTTGCCAGTTTTGAGGGGGTATACAGGTCAACTCTAAAGATGTAGTTGTAGAGTGAGATGCTAGTCCTGTTTTGGAAATATTCGCGCAATTGCGTTACCTGAGCGTCACACAACCGACGAATATCAAAAATCGCTCTGCCTCCAAGGTTGCGTGGCAAAACTATTCTCTCTACAGCTATCACCGGCACGTTCGGCTTGGCTTTTACTGTGCACCGACCCCACCCAGCCCGTTGACGTAGTCGGAGGACGCGGTTGTCATAGGAACAAGATATGAAAACAAGGTACCACAAACTTCCCCTTTACAAGAATTATCGACTTTCAAAGTTTATCTAAAAAATGACTTTAATTGCAGGATAAATATTGCTTCAGTTTTTTCAAATCGTGAAAATTATTGACAGAGAATTCGGTAATATTTTCTTAAAGTTCCAAAATTTTAAAATAATTTTAGGAATGAATTGGACATTTTAGTCTCAATTCCATCATAAAATCTCAATTTGATTCTCTCTAAATCTGAACCAGCGCTAAGTATACCACTCATTCCGATTAGCGTATATACGCTGTTGCATCAGCGGAATATCAATGATAGAGAGCGTGACATTCACTGTTTCATCAGCCTATATACGCTGATTGGAATCAGTGGTATACTTATCGCTGATTCAAATTAGGAGAGTGGGTGTTAAAACCCCCAAATTTTGTTTCAGAACGATCAAAAGCTTCTTAAAAACAAGATTTCATGTATCCTGCCTGCATCGCTAAGTATCGCGGAGACAAGTTACACTGATTTTAATATTTAATTTTCTCTTATCTGCTGTAGAAAGATCAGTAACTTCCACCTGCCCAGTAATTCATGTACAAAAGGCCTACAAGACATGCCACTGGAAAGTGACTCTTCCACTGAGGAGTCTGTCGACTCATCAGATGCAGAAGGTACACTTTTTTCATTTTATATAAACTACAGAAGCTTTATAGAGAGTATCATTGCTTTTTTCATTTCAATTTTAGGAACTTGAAAAGTATAAATCTTGATAAAAATATATGGTTTGCACAGATGTTTATAGAAATGTTTCTCTAAATTTTCCTTCTTTTTATTTACTCTCATGTATTTCGTAATAAAAATAAATATCCGCTCAACTGTTGCATACCGAAAAAACTTGTTATTGCAGATAATATACTGAAATACTTTCCAATCGACGAGGATAAGGATGATACAGTCAGAGCCAAAGGCTCAGAAAACAACAGTGTTGAAAATAGTTTCAATACCCTGTTGACAACAGTAAATCCTAACTTCGAGAACGAGCAGCTGCTAGTCTTAAGAGACGCATGAGAAAAAGTTCCTGATAAAAATAAGAAAAAATGCTATTTCGCACTGAAATCAATAATAAACCGAAAAGTGTCTTGGATTTTTCTTATTAATTTAATTCAGGATATCTTTGTACCAAAAATAAACAAATTTGTTGCAGAATTTATTACCATTTTTATCATTATCTGTCAATTGACAATTACTCTACAGTCATCCTTATCATTTTAATAAATTCCTCTTCGTCATAATTTGCATGATACAAGAATTTTGTCAAAACTTCACACTGTAAGCACCACCACAAAACCGACGTCAAAGCAACCCTGCACGTCATAACCTCACTTTCGAGGAAATCGAAGAAATAAAAATATGAGTCGGAAATTTTAATCTTCATTCTCCGAAACAGCGGAACACGAACGACACATAAAAATAAACACTTGGCAATACATGCGCGCGCATCGCGTTGACACTACTGCTATGTCAATTCTACGTCAAGTCACCCTGATGACTAATTGCTGGTCGGCATAATAATAAATATACGTTTCGATTTCGTTCTTGTCCTTTTTGTAGTCGCTCAGTAAAGTCTTCTTAGTTGCATCAAAGTGAAACAGTGGAATGATTAGTCCACGAATTTCTAAGATACAATAAGATTATTATAATAACAACCATGTAATAACCATGTCCAAACGCAATGATATATCGCTCTCAAAATTTGGAATATAGGAAATGAGACAATAAATTGGGTTTGTATATTTAGTTTCAGTGATAATTTTGAAAAAAATTATCCGTGTAAAAAATAATGTGTGAAATTTCATAACCGAGCTTGGTCATGTGATCTCTACTTGACAGACGTTGAAAGTTTCTTTTTTTCTCCTCCAGAAATTGCTAAAAATGCTCCAAAAATAATGACAGGTTACGTGTGTTCAGATACTTATTTTCTGATTTGCGATGAATGTGCAAATGTTTTCAGGGAAATACTTTTACTTTATTTCCCTAGAGGAATAAAGTGTACACCGCCACCACAGAATTTTTTCGCCAGTCGGTCCACATCAACTTAGCACTCACAAAATAGGTGGCGTAAAGTGCCCATGAAATGCATGTGTTGCATAAAATCATACATTTTAACTCGCACTTACGCTTCTCTATGACTGGTATGAACTCGAGCCCAAACTACATATTTTAATCAAACTGTGATTAAAAGTGTGCTTTAAGTCATATTATAGGATATTATATTATTATACATTATATTTGCCAATAGAATTCTCAAAAACCGCCGCAACCAGGATGAGAGTAAGAGTTAGGCTCTTCATTTCCTCGAAGCGCATGTACACGTATATTCTACCAGATGTTTCAAATATACAAACTGTTCACTATCTCATTTGCCCTTCGAAATTATTTCTTGAAATATTCAGGAGGTGGATTGGAGAGAAACTTAAATGCGACAAGGTTCACTACGTATGTTTAATTCCGAGCAATTAAGATTACTTTTATTACACCCAATGGAAAAATACCAGTATTGATTCTCGAGATGATGATATATCTGTTAACGTTATCAGTTATGCCAAATAGACAAATATGACTTACCGAATTTTATCTCAATCTTTACGTGAGCACATTAACTATTACCTCTTTTCGGATAAAAAATTAATTAAAAATTGATAAGTTCATGAATATCCTAAAATTTTTATAATTCTTTTTGTCATTTTTTCTGACTCACTGAAGTAAAACCTTCCGATAATGGCGGACTATTCATGAATATTCTATCAATCCTATGTGACTTAGAACGCAAAAACCAGCCTTAGGACCGAAAAATCGATTTTCCGGTTTTAATTGATTCAGAAAATAATGAAGATTTCCCCTATCGAGAGGAAATCATCATCGCTCCACGATCAAAATTGAATTCCCTGGAGCTTAAAGTTGGGAGGTCATTTTTTTTCGCATCGCGCTCTACTATTGCACCAACACTCTCACGCGCCGTGTCTGCGTTATACCTTGAAACTCTCATACATCTGGCATGGTTGATCATAACTCGGTGCGCGCGATTAGATAGTTTTTCCTGATAGTTTTTCCAGGCCTTTTCAAATTTTGTTTTATAAGTCGTAATAAAACATGAAAACAACACGCAATATGATTATCATTCATTGATATCGTTCATCTTTGAGCGTAGTCGGTCGTAGGCAGCCGTTGTTCTCATTCATATTTCTCGAGTGTCCACGCAGATACGGGCCGCTTAACTGTGTTCGTACGAAGGCCCCCTTGCTACCTGATCGTCTTTCTTTCACTTTGATGTGCTTTTTCTCGTAAACTCATTTTCGTTCCTAAGGCTGGTTTCTTCATTCCACACTGTTTCTTGAAGTCCGTTCTCTAGTCGAACATGAACTTACGCGGTAGACGGCACAGTTCGAGATGAACGTTTCACCTATGGATACTTTTTCAGAGCCACCAATCTTGGTAGAATGTTATGAGAAATAGTATTGACGGCTCGCGATGGACTGAGACTGACGCTGGAAGGTTGGGATTTGGTTGAGTTGGCTAAGAAATGAAGCTTCCATATCTCCAAGACAGCCGATTATGAGAACTACTAGATGAATTTTGTAGCCTTGGTGCAGCCTGCTCAGCTCGGGAAGAAGTGCTTGATATTTCGCCCGTTTTTTTTTCTCCTTCGCCGTGATATTTCCATCGGCTGGTGCCGAGAATTCAATTTTCAGTAAATGATCTTCGTCGCCAGATCTTGGAGGACAATATCAGGCTTTGTAGCACTGATAGGCTGAGTGGTGGAGAATGAAAAATTCCAGTTGATCTTATACTGATAATTCTCCACAACGGACTCGAGTTCCCCCTGGGTGTATGGCAAGACGGGTAATAGATCAACACCATAGAAGTACCTGAGATGGTGATATAACACTTTTAGAGCCGCATTGTGACTATTTATGTATTCCTAGCATGCATACTTTGAGCATCCACTGAGAACATGTCCAAGTGTTTCTGGCTCTTGCTTGTATGCTCGGCAGTTGGTATCGCCTTCATGTACATTTATTATGCGCTCGGGGTAAGCTAAGGTGTCTATTACGCCGTCCTGACATGCAAAAAAATCAGACTTGAGAAACATGTTGGACAGACCCATCGAGAACTCTTCTCTACGTATGCTGTTGTAGAATTTACCATGAAGGGGCTTGTCAGCAGGCTCTCTTAGTAGAAGCGAATGGTCTGCTGCCTGTACACGGCTTCAGAGCACCAAAGGCGTTAGTAATGCTAGGCCATGTGTACTATCGCTAGAATCAAGTGGGAGGCCAAGCTCTTCTACGGCCCTATCTGCGGCACGGTATAGAAACGCCGCAGCATTGATGACTTCATGTTGATGTACGAGTCGCATAAGAGAATCTGTACTATTTAGCACTGAGCAGGCTGTAGCCAGAACCGTTCCTCGATGAAGACACTTCAAGCTTAAAAAGCCTCTACCCCCTTTATCTCAAGAGAGGTATATTCGAGGTACGGGAGATCTAGGATGATCAGTGCGATGGATTGTCATCATCTTGCGTGTGCTTCGTTCAAGTTGCTTCAACTTATCGACGTTCCACTTTACTGCACCAAACGTTTAGAACGGTATAAGCACGGTCAGCCTATTGGTCGCCTGGATTTTATTCTTCCCAGATAATTTGGAAGCCCACATTTTTCTGAGAATTTGGCGATACCTTTCTTCAAGGGCCGTTTTTAACACACGCACATCATGGGTTTCCGTTTGCGGTATTCCAACATATGTACATGTATGTTTCTCCATTACCAAGATGTTGAATGGTATTTCCGCCTATGAGTTGAACATTCTGATCGTTACGCGATGATGTAGTTTCTAGTCTTCCATGCCAATCGCTTTAGAGTACCTATTCCCCGCCGCCAAAAGGATGCTAAGCTCCTCTTTTCAGGAAGCAAAGAGTTGAGTGTCGTCCATGTATAAAAGGTGGTTGAGCTTATAGTTCAACCATGCAAAAAATTATCGGACTTAGGGAGACCTGGGTAATACACCTGTCTAATAACAGGTTCTCCCTGCGACCTGCCAGCTCTCTCTTGCATCCACGTTGTTGAACGATTGCAACTATTACAGTGAATAGCTTGTAGCTGGTGTTTAAACAAGCTATGGGCCTGTAGTTCTTTAGACTTGACAAATCTCCGATGTTAGGGATCAGTAGCGTGCGTTCTTTCACTAGCCACTACGGGATGGGCTGTTCTCCGTTTAAGAAAGTAGTAAATATACGAGCTGAATGTTTGTGCGTAAAATTTAAATTCTTCCACCCAAAATTTTTGATTTTATCTTTCCCTGGCGCTGGAAAGTTTTTAGTTCTAGTGATAACATTCTTCACTTCTTCAGCAGTAATTAGTGGACATTCTTCCTCTGGACCGTGTAACGTTTGCTTTTGGCAAAAGTTATAAAAGAGTGATATATCTGAAGCGTATTCATATAGCTGATAAGTATCTGCATATACTTGCAGACTTGAATCTCTTCTCGACCAGGCGGATTTTTAACGGTACATTACGTTTTATTGATCAGACGAGAAGCATGAGTAGAAAAGGTGGAATTTTCCTGAATCCACTTTACTCGCTCTTCAAGGCGCTCTTTAGCGGTGAAAAGAGATCTTATTTATTGCGTCCAGTGCTGTTGGAATGTCAACAGGTTACACTTGTTCAGCGTGTGATTTGCTTTCCTTAAGTTTCGAGCAAGTGCTCTAACTTTTGGAGTGAATTTCTTATTTGCTGTTATGTAGCTGATGACGCACTGAACCTCTGATGCATGCCGTCTCACCGTTTCAATTTTGCACTGGAGCTGTGCAATACGCTCGCGAGTCTTACTCAGGCTTACTGAAGTATAGTTACTTCTATTGTCGCTAAGCAGGGAGACCGCCTTCTCGTAAACTACACAGTTCAGAGTCCAGAGAATAACATTTTCGCGGAGCAAATCGGGGAGAGCAGTATTAGTTTCAGCTAATTTTTCCATCCTGAAAAAGACTTTTTGGTAGATTTTTGTTCTTCTACTTCTCATAATGGCATTGTCGGCTATCTGCAAAGGTGGTCTTGCTGGAACGGGTGGTATGTTTGCTGGAGGGTCTTGCTCTCCCAGATAAAGAGCTTCATATCCGTTTTTGCGCAAAAAGGATAACTGATCTCTTGAATACTGAGGCGTTTTATGAGCATATTCCGTATGCATATTAACCCAACGTTCATGTAACCTCTGCATGAACCCTCTTCGCGAAGGTGAGCTTCTTTGCCAACAGGTAAGGTCGTTCCTCCCGAGTTGGTCCGACCATTTAAAACGATGCTCGCATTTGTCTGGGGCTTTTGTCTGGTCTTCGCCTCGGTTTAGTCCTATTGCAACTCCCAACTGAACCATGGCCTCCATCCGAGAGAGACCTATTGTGGGTTGCACTGCGCGATACTGGTGACGCAACCGCATAATTCTTTCACGATAATTTATTATAATAAAAGGAGGTGTTTCGGATTTCAATTGCGTGCAAAACTACGAAAAAACCCGGAAAACTGAAGCAAAAAACTGAAACCACGTTTCAGGTTAGCCCTGAAGAAGTGAACTGCAATGTTTACGAAACGTTGGCAAGATTCGTAGTTCTGCACACGATTGGAACCCGGAGAATCTACTTTTATCATAATTTGGTTGTTTTCCACAAGTGTTGGCCTCTTCTCTATCTTGACAGTTTTTACTTACAGTAAGAGATGAGAAAATTTACGATAATGCCCAGTGATCAGTGTGTCATTTGCAATACGTAATAATGGTATATTCTGTCCCTAGGAGGGAAGCTCAATCTTTTCACTCAAGCGTGAGTTTGTAATAACGAGAAAGGACAACAATCCCAACAGCGGCATTGCAATTCATCTTACGTATACCACCGCTGAACTTTCTTTTCTTCAATTGCATGATACAGTAAAGAGCACATTTTTGGGGGTAGGATTGGTACGATGAACAGAGGAGAAGACTTTTATTTACAATGGAAGCACTTGTCTCGTATATAGACGTATCAAAAGACTCCCTTGGCTCTGGAGCTGGAGTACACGTGGGTTTGTTAATCACCACATTTACATATGCTCAGACAGCCAAGCTGCTCAGAAAGTTCTCCAATTGGAGAAGTTTACATCCACAGTTGTCTTTAATTGCCTACAAGAACTTCTCAAAGTTTCCGGTAAAAACTAGGTCAACTTGATCTGGATTCCTGGACATAAGAACATCAACGGTAACGAGACAGCAAAAATTCTAGCGAACAGTGGTACTACAAAAGCCCCCAAGGAACATGAACCATGCTACGGACCCTCAGATGCTTCGGCTAAGCATGTCATTGAAAAGTGGCTCTTGGATCCTCTGTGACTGTGATGTGCTTGTGAGCATCAGAATAAAGCATTTAGGAAATCATTCATGTGAACCAAAGGATTTTGTAGACATTCCCTGAGCGGCAATAAACGACTCCCATTATTTATTATCCCTTGATGTTAGTTTCATAATTTTGCAACAAAATTTTATAAATCGATTTCTACATTACATTTCTTCCATTAAATAATTTACCTATTAGTCATAATAGTTTGTAAAAGTATATCTCAAGATAAGGAAGTTAGCTATTTACTTTTCCACAATCATAAGAAAAATTGTTTTTAATTACGCAAACTCTATTTATTCGTTTTCACTCGTTTTGTATGTGAAGGAATACAAACAATTTCATAACTTACTCTAACAATTTTCAGAAGAAAAACATGAAAATTTTCCATAAAAAATTGTAGTATTTCGTTTTTAGACAAAAATCTCAATTTTAAAATAAAAACTCATTTATTTTGTTAAAAAAATTTTCTTGTCAGGAAATCAATTTTCTTGCTTCAAAATGTATATTTTTGGTTGCGATTTTCACTATTTGGTTAAATTTTGGTTGGTTGAAGATTCACCGGTTTATTTGAAAATTCATTTATTTGGCTGAAAATTTTAATATTTTGTTTTGTTTTGTTAGAAATGTATCTTTTTCAGTTTACAATTCATGTATTTTTTTGAAAATACATGAATTGTTTGGTAGAAAACTGATCTTTTTGGTTAAAAATGCAACCACTCAGTTGTCAGTTAAACTAATTTGTTAAAAGTTAATTTTTACATTCCTATCAGAGAAGGTATTAGATTTGTCTGAAGTTTGACCCCTGCAGATTTTTAGTCTATTAGCACGATAACTTTCGACAGCATTAAGAGATTAGATTGTCCTTTAGTATACTACTTTAGGGTCCCACACTGAAAGGTCATGTTCATTAATCAGCTATTTTAGATGAAAATTCAAAAAGTTATAGCATTTTCAAAAATTTTGAGACCACTTTTTTAAGATCTATAAATTCTATATACGGATATTTGTAGTACTCGGAAAGACAAACAATTTGTCCTTCTGACTTTTATTGATAAACAAAATTACCAGAGTGATAGCATTTACAAAATTTTAAAAAGCGAACGAAAATTAAAATTTTAAGCCAAACAATGCACGATATGAAAAAAAATCAAGAAAAGAAGAACGTTGGTAGCACAAAAAATACTGAAAAATGAAAAATTCCATTTTTCGAGCCAACTATGCAAGATACGACAAAAGATGGATGAAAAATTGTGCACCCAAAAAGGATCTACGAAAAAAATTAATCAACAAAAGTTGTTCACCCAAAAAGGATCTACAGATTTTTTATTAATTATTATTAGATAGGACGAATAGATTTTCCAAAACCGTGACAAAAAGCAGTTCTGAAATGACTTTTACCAGCTGCTGCGCTTGACCTCTTTGAACAAAATTAATGTTTATAGCTGCCCGTGCAGTTCGATAAGTTACCATAAATTACTGAATTAAGGATACCTTAACTTTCTGGAAAATTTCGTTAATTTACAAATTCACCAAAAATTTCTGGAAATTGTCGGTAATTTTACCATAAATTTCCAAAAATTACTATAAATTTCTGAAAGTCGTTATTTCAAGTTCGCCGTGCCGTTTCCAACACGAAAAAAAATATTCCGATTTATAGAGGTGCCTGTATATTTAGCCTGCTATCTATATTAGAAGGAAGGAAAAACAGAGATAACTTATATGGAATGCATATTTTGATATTTATTATGATTGCACATATTAAAAATTAAATACATATTCCTAAACGTAGGATTAGGCATTATAATAATAATATCAAGAATGTGATGATTGGATCATTGGATATTTGAAGTAGAAATGAAAATTTAGGAAATTGAATCTGTCATTAATGATTAAAGAAATAAATTATCGGTTTGTAGCAAGAGGTGATTAACTTGAAAATTTATTTATCAAAATTTGAAATTTCAAACGCTTTTACTTCTTTATTATTTGATTCTGCTGAACTGCATTTTTAAATTCATTACATTGAAAATGTACGCCTAAAATGAAGACCTAAAGAGAGAAATTTTTAAAGTTGAACATTTGAAAATTACGAATTATAAACTGAATGATTTCATAATTGAAAAAGTTAACAAGTAAGCTTAAAATTTTGAAAAAGTTACAGGGGAACTCATTTTAAATCTGATTATATCACTTGATATGAAATTTGGTATATTTCAAGTAATTGGATAGATTTCTTCTCTGAAAATTTGTGAAACACCCGGTCATAAAGAAATTTACTGGTATTTACCGGTTTTTCCCGATCCAGCGGACACCCTCAAAAGATTTTTCAAATCGAAATACCAGCGTTTGGAATTTTGGTGTGCACAATTAATATTCTATAACTCCTTGTGATTGGGTTTTGGTTGCCTATCGGAATTTCATCTGCTTCTTCTGCGGTCAATTCTTTAGAAACTCCGCTATGCATGTTGATTTTTGCCCGTTTTCCCTTTACAGTAACAGGTAAATATATTCCACGAAAAATCTTTTGTTTGGCAAATTTTTCGAATATCGCAAAGACGTCACCATTGGTCGTTGATAACACAATTTGTTCTTTGGTTGGCAAGCGTGTGAAGGCAAACTTCTTGGTTCTCAATCGAATTGGGCTATCGGGAGGAAAAGTGTATGTTCGAAGTTCGAATATTCGTGACGGATTTTTGGGAGCAATAAGTCGAACAGATCTGAGTTTTTCAAGCGTAAATCCATGTATTTGAAAAGGATACCTGGTAGGATCAGACCTAGCAGGAGGATAACTGGCAGAAGACAACCTGGCAGGAGGCAACCTGGCAGGAGGATACCTGACAGGAGGATATCTGGGAGAAGGGGACCTGGACCTGGCACGAAGAGGAGTCTCGGCAGATGATGGAGGCCCGGCAGGTGGAGGCGTGCCGGCAGGAGAATTAGGTCTAGCAAGAGGGAGATTCCTTTCTGGAGACTGTCTGTCACAAAAATAATGAGAAAATAAAGGTCTGCGACGAGGAACACCAGGAATAGGTGCGCCGTTTGGCAAACACTCGAACTGTGAATATAATTCTGCAACAAGAAAAAGAAGATTATATTTTCTCTAAAGTGTACACTCGTATTTTGGTATATAACGATTTGCGAATGTGTTTGTCATTGTCAATGTAGGTATACAAGCTATTTGTCAAGTTGTTGCTATTTTTCAATCCAATTCTGCTTATCACGAAAAGAACTAATACAACAAACTATTTCTAAAAAATTCAAAAAACAAAAATGTGAAATAATTTTTGGCACTGCTTCTAAAACCATTTTTGATTTCAAATTGAAAATTCACACCAAAATTCATGCTTCCAGAAGTTGATTATGTCATTTCATTTGCTATTATTTCGCTTCCATGCAAATCACAAATTAATATCACTTCAGTTTTTGACTAAAACAATTTTTATACGATTTTTTACTTTTTTTTACCACATGTACTGTATGAACTCTATTGTGTACTTATTAAATTATAGATGTATAATATAATACGTCTATAACTTAAAGTAAATCTTTTTATTGTATGTATTTTACTCTGAATTTTATTATTATATTCACCAATAGAATCGAAGATAACCGCCGACGATAAAAGCAGATTCCAGACGTTCCTCATCTTTTCTAATGATAGGAGAAACTTAATTATTCAATAATGAAGGATTTCTTTTATGCCTTAACTATTGAATATTGTACTGTTGCATTAGCTTATAATATCTATATTATAGTCGTTATCTCTTACATTAAAAGCGTCGACTTTGTCCTTCTGAGATATTTACATTTGATAAGAGTCACTCTTAAGGAAAGAAACGTGGTCACAGATTCAATAAAAAATGAAATCACCATGTTTATGCAATCTTCCACGTTTCAAGAAAAGATGATTTTCACGTCGCAAATGTATATAGTGTCTAATATAAAGACTATTTCAAAGCATTGAAAAACGAATATAAGTTCTGCAAAATATTTTGAAAGAACTGGAATGATGCATTTCATTCTTCCATATTTTTTGTATAGTAATTTATAAATTGCTTAGTGAAAAAGAAGTTATCCCTAAACCAACACACCGATCTCTAAATTCAGGTTTTAATCAAATTTACACATAAACTGTTAGAAATAGGTTATGTATACAAAAATTTCTAACGGTATGGAAAAGTTGTCGGTAACGGTTGAAACAAAATTACCGGTACCAACCATTTTTTTTACTGATTTTTAAACAGCATATTTCAAGCAGCAGTCTGAGTGAGCGAATAACCAATCATTCGCTTAAATTACAAGAAATGTTTATAACAATTATGAAATATGAAAACAGCATTAAGAAAACTTGAAACAAATCGAATCTCTATTGATTGCTGCGAAAGAGCTTCCAACTACTATTTAAAAAAATGTTCTTATATACAAATGCATACTGAAGCCTATTTAAACATACCGTTTTCATATGAAATCGGGCAGTCTGACCCTGGTGATGTCACGGTAAACTAAACTATTTTAAAACTCTAAAAGAAAATTGGAAAAAGTCTAAAATTACCAAAATGGCGTACATTTTTCGAAAAAAATAAAAAGGCAATTTTCTCAAAAAGGCCAACTTCGATTTCTTTTTTTTTTTTAGATTTATTGTAATATGATGGAGATATCCTGTGAGTTTCGTCCTCGATAAACTATTCCTTTTTATAGAAACACTTATTTTTTGTAAATTAACTCTTTTTTAATATGATTTATAACTATGAAGTTCATTGAAAATGTTGTCGATATAAAAACAATTAAATGCACTACCAGAAAAAAACGGAAGTCCGGAACAATAGAATATTTTGTTTAGTGTCATTTCATCTTTGGCAATATCTGGAGTCAAAAAAATCGTGTTGAATAATTACAGTGTTCGATATAGTTTTCTTAGTTGTATTTCATTCGTTACGATAAAATGGCCAATGCTTTGAAATCAATTTATACAGCAATTGTAGTGACCCATTTGTACAGCTGCATGAGTTGGCTGTTTTATTAGGACCTTTTTTCCTAGAACGAAGAATAATTTCAAGCGACAGTGTTTTTAAAAATTGTTACCGCCAAATTATTGGTAAGTTTCGCGTGTCTACAAATCAGGCAATTTCTGATGACGACGAACCAATATTGGATGATGTAAATGTATGTGAAAATGAACAGCTAGCGTATGATGACGAAGAATTTCAACCAATTTTTCAGATTGAGAAAATAAATAATGAAATTTCAGATAGGAAATTAAATGTTTCGGCTTGTCGAAATCCATCAAGTATAAAAGAAAGATCCCGAGAAAACTATGCTTGCAAAAAAAGAAAACAGCTGATAGATGCATTTACGGAATCGACGACCAGTAAGCTTTTAAAAGTTTCTAATGTATCATTGCCAAAAGAAAAGTGCTCTCCTTGCGACGAATGGGTATCCAATTTTCAAAAAGCATTAAAAAACTGTACAACTGCACAAGAAAAGATCCGTCTGCTGACGCTAGTTCCAAGAGAATAAAGGAATATGATTTACTTTTAACGTGTCCTGAAATAAAGAAATATATGATAGATCAATCGAAGAAATTTTCAATTGAAAAAGGAATATATTACACTCCTGACCCATACAATGGATATCCTGTGAGTGATGTAGAAGTGCAATTAGCATTAGAATATTATTCAACGGATCACGCAGATTGTACCATACAAAGCCCAAATAAGAACGACGTAATTTCAGTTAAGAAAAATGGTGAAACAATTAAAAAAGTAAAAAGATATTTAACGCGAAGTATTAGTGAAATGTTTCACCTGTTTAGAGAGAAAAATCCGAATGTAAGAATTGGAAAGACAACATTTTACTTTCTGCAACCAAAATGAGTTCAAATTGACCCTTTAAAAGAAGAATGTTTTCTCATTTATTGCGCCAATTTTGAGCTTTCACTTATTGGATTAAAAAACCAGAGAAGGAATGGAGCGAATATCAAAGATATTCGGAATGAAATGTTGCCTAAAGTGATGTGTTGTCTTGTAACCGAAGATTGTTAGCTTGGAGATTGCAAGAAATGTCCAGGAGCTAGAGGCATTACGCTTCAATCTGTAGGATTGTTAGAGGAAACTGGTTCAGATGATATTGTTTTCGCGATCTGGAACAAAGGTGACTTAGAAAAGAGAACTACTCCGATTGACAGTTTTGTCAAAGAGTTAGCAACCTGGACAGAAATAACGAATGTTCACATATATGTGAAAAATATTCAAAGAGAAGAAATCAAAGAGGAGAAAGATCGCACTAAGAATAATTCAACTCATTTAACAATGCAGTGTGACTTTGCTGAGAATTGGAAGTTAATGGTAAAAGATGCGATTCAAACTAATCATTGGATAAATGATCAGATATCGATATTTACTGCTGTTTGCTATCGAGGTGCAGAAACTAAAAGTTTTGCAGTAGTTTACGATGGTAAGAAGCATGATTCTGCACACGCTTTATTAGCAATGGACCGTATTGTGCAAATTATGGAATCTTCGAATCCTGAGAAAATGGAGCATCACGCATTGAGTAAATCATCTTGCAAGAAAAAGTGGATCTTTTCAGCAACTGGCCATGGGAAAGGACCCTGTAATGGCGTTGGCGGCTTGGTAAAACACTTTGCAACTAATCATTAATTAAAGAAGTCACATCTGGAATCCATAGATAATGCCGAATCCTTTTTTCGAGAAGTGAAGAAGTATACTAGCGCTATTAATCTAATACTGCTTTCACCAGAAGAAGTTGCCAGTTTTCGAGAAGAAAAGGAAAAAGAGTGGGAAAAAGTTCCCGGAATTACTGGCATTCAAAAAGCCCATGCGTGGAAAGTAGAAGTTGGACAAAACGACGACAGGAAAGTATACATCGCAAATACCTCCAGACATCCATGAAAAGAAGTAACAATGTACTCGAAGGAGATGAAGCAGAAAAATCTGAACTAATAGAACAAAAAATAAGTTTTTCTATAAGAAGGAATAGTTAAGCGAGCACGAAACTCACAGGATGTCTCCATCATATTATAATAAATCTAAAAAAAATCAACAAAAAAAATCGAAGTTCGTGAAAAAAAAATTTTGATCAAAAACAAAAAATACGTGTCTCATATTTTACCTTGGAAAACAATAGGTATATTTCAGCCCCAAACAATTCCGTGACATCACCAGGGTCAGACTGCCCGATTTCATATGAAATCGGTATATGGTATATAAATACCATATATGGTATTAAAGTTTGGGGAACAGCCTGTAATTCCAACATCGAGATTCTGCAGAGATGCTAAACATAACCCCTAAGAACCATCATCCAAGCTCCATGGTATGTATCAATCGAAGTGATTCATCGTGACCTCCAGATTTGTTCAGTTGTAAAAAAAAAAAAAAATCAGTGTAATGTATATCTTCAGGCTAAAGCAGCATGCAAATCCCCCGCAGCGGAACTTTTAGACAATAAAAGATAAGGAGATAGAAAATGTTTAAACCTTTGGACCTAAAAAATAAATTTAAGTAATAATTCAATTATTTAAATAATAAAAATTGTATTGATGATATTAATGTTAATGTAGTAGAAAGTAATCATCTAAGTGTGACCTACATTGGTAGACACACGCTCAGGTTAACATAAAGCCAACTGATTTGCTTATTATTGAATGAAAAAAATAGATTGTTAATATTGTATGTAGTAAGTATTTCTGGGACTGATGAGAGTAGATAAAATGCCAGAGACATTGGAAAGGGATAGTGGTATGACCTACCCCCTTCCACCCTTTCCGCCTTCACGAGATTTCGGAAAGGTGTGGGGGTTCGAACAATATTATTTATAAACCCATTTACAGTGATGTCTTGTCGCCAACAAAAAGACGCTGGAAAGGGGTAGTGGTTTAAAAAACATAGTTTCTGTGACTATTCACAGACATGCCTTTCCGCCCTCTCCCCTGGGACCTTAGTAAGGGGTAGGGGTTTTATCAACATTATTTATGTGACTATACATAAGGGTGCCTTCCCGCTCCCTGAAGACGTTGGAAAGAAGTAGGGGTTTGAACAACATTATTTATAAAATCCTTCACAGGGGTATCTTGCCTTGCTGTCCGTTGAAAGACATTGTAACTTTCGAGCTCATCGAAGTAATAATTTGGTATTGAATCAAATAATAATTTAGTGAAATAATTGTATAAAATCTAGCCGTTTCATTCATAACGCATTAGTTTAAGAAATTGCAAACAAATTTAAAACTCGAACCGGTAGAACATCTACAGGAAATAGTTAAATTCATCATAACCACCCAAGCAAGAAAACAAATATGAAATTCTGTTAAAAGGAATTGAAATTAATTGCAGTAACAAAATTATTGAGAGGACAATAAAACAATTCAAAACATAAGTCAAATGTCCCAGTAACCGTGAAAGTTCCAATAATCGTAAATCCTCGTTATAATTCGAATTAATTGTTAAAACATATGTTGAAAGTAACATTAAATTATAAAAACCATTCATTTTCAGTTGTGTTAATATTAAATTATTATTTTGATAATTTTGAAGCTTCTAAAGGACTTTTTGTCCAAACGACATTAGCCCAACGACATGAGACACGAAAAAATGTCAGGAAGCAACATTGTTCATCTCAGAAACATCTACAAATTTTGTTCATACTACTTTTTGATAAGACGCACACACTGCTAGAAATGTTCGGAAAATGTCGACACATATGTATAAGTTACTAAGGTTACTGAAATTTACGAACTTAGATGGCAGAAAACAAAATACTATAACTTTTATAGTAAATTTATTAAATTTGTATAAAAATTCAGAAACGGTATCTGAAAATTACAAATAGTATCCTAAAATTCCTAAATGGTAACAGAAATATAAGTTATAATAAGCGAAAGAAGTGCGCAATTGCTAGTGCGCACTCCTCGCTTGTTGATGGGCAAAGCTGTCTGCTCGGCGTTGTTTGTCGTGTGAAAAAGTTTTTTTTAGGAAATTTTAATACCAATACACAGTCCATTAGTTTTAAAATGACTATCTGTGAGAATCTTCAAAAAGTCGGTTACCTCGTGCGTGACTCGTTCCTGTTTAGTAGTATTTATAAAAGGTTATGCATAAAGCAGTAGTCAAGCGTTCCTGAAAATTCCTGCTTCTAACAGTGTACATGAAAAAAGGCAAAAAAGGAAATTGCTTAAATTATTTTAAAAAAAATTGTTCTTCTATATTTCTTAAGGTAACTAAAATAAAATATCGATGAAGAATGAAATTTGTACTTTATTTCACAATATACGTACAAGCAGTCTCCGGTCGGGGTACAGAAATTAATAACACATACATTTAGTGTGATAGAGTTCGATATAATAGAGAGAATTTAGCATTTTTGACCCACATTAAGTGAGCGCAAAGCACGAGACAAGTTATGAGAATATATTCGTTAAAGTAGAAGGAGCTTTGACAAAAGATGGTTGGCCTCTTCAATGAAGGAAAAAAATTCCCGGTTCACAAAAATTGTTTACAGTAATCGAAGTAAAACAATTCGAAGCTTATGAAATGTTTAATTTAAACGCGCAATAAATTATATCTATAAAATAGATAGCGATTATAGTAACAAACGAGAAATAATAACGATTCAAGACTTTCTATTTAAAATATTTCAGCATCAAATTGTTTCGTTTTGAATATTTGATTTAAAATTATTTGATTATGAAATCAATTTATAATAACAGTCGATAATCGTGAAACTTTTTTTTGATCAAAATTATAATTTTAAACCCCTTTAATATTGCATTTTTTAATTCTGCTCAAGTGCATTTGGAATTCATTAAATTGAGAATGTACTCTTAAAAATGAAGATTTAAGATTGAACATTTTTAAAGTTAAAGAGTTGAGCATTACGCGTCGTAAATTGAATGATTTTATGGTCAAAGAATTTAACAAAGTCAACTGAACATTTAAAAAAAAGTTGAAGTAGAACTTCTTGTCAATCGCATTATATCATGTGATATGAAATTTTTGATATTTTAAGTGATAAGATAGATTTTTCTTCTGCAAATTTATAAAATAACTGATCGAAAAGAAATTAACGGTCATTTTTCGGGGTTTCCTGATCAAGCGGCCACCCCGAAAAGATTTTTCAAATCGAATCAACGGTGAGAAGTATGTTGTGGTACGTATACTATTCTAAAATGCTTCTCGATTGGGTTTTGGTTGCCTATTGGAACTGCAGCGTTTTCTTCTGCTGTCAATTCTTTAATAGCGCCGGTGTTCATGTTAATCTTTGCCCGTCTCCCCCTCGCAGTAATAGTCACATATATTCCACGAAAAATCTTTTGCTTAGTAAATGTTTCGTACATTGCCAAGACGTCACCATTGGACGTTGATAATACAATTTGTTCTTCGGTTGGCATAGGTGTAAGGGCATGTTTGCGGTTTCTCAATCGAATTGGTTTATAAGGAGGAAAAGTGTACCTTCGGAGTTCAAATATCCGATTCAAATTTTTATGAGGAATAAGTCGAACAAATTTCAGTTCTTCAAGTGTAAATCCAAGTATGAGATAAGGATACCTGATAGGATCGTACCTGGCAGGAGGATAACTGACAGGAGGCGACCTGGCAGGAGGATACCTGGCAGAAGGAGACCTGGACCTGATACGAAGTGGAGACTCGGGAGGTGGAGGAGACTGGGCGGAAGAATGAGGTCTGGCAGGCGGAAGATTCCTTTCTGGAAAATTTATGTCAGAAGAATAGGAAGAAGAAGAAGGTCCGTAACGAGGAACACAAGGAATAGCTGCGCCATTGGGCAAACACTCGAACTGTGAACCTAATCCTGCAACAAGAAACAAGGACTGAAAATTTGACTATTCCCTTTTGGGTAGTAAATTCATCTTTTTTGATTGATAATTCAACTATTTGGTTAAAAATTGATCTTATTTAGTTAAAAATTCATGTACTTCGTGAAAATGCAAGGTTTTCTGAAACGTTTAATGTTGCTCCTAAGAAGTTGTGTATCTTTCAAAAGTGGAAGTCCGAACTTGGAAAATTTAATGAAACACTTCGAGAAAGAAAAAAATTAATCTCCAGAGCCACAGAGTTTCATAACTGAGCTGCTACCTTCAATAAAAATTATAGCAATATAAATCAAACGATAATCGCAATTAAATATCTCAAATGTTGTGGTGTTTTAAACATAAGTTTGTAACCCTGTCCTTTTCAACACTGGAAAACGCTGGATTGAAAATTATTCTACAGGTCTTTGTTGCTTTCTGTCGTTCTTTCCAATTTTGTTTCAACAAGTAAAAATATTATATGGAACTCTGAAAATCATTGTAATTAGTTAACCAATTATATCCAATATAAACTCCTTTCCTATTCTCTTTCGATTATACTACCTTTTTTATTTTCTGTTTTATAATTGAATAAAAATGCCACTGATTGCCATCAATGATAATCATAAGTAATAAGCCAAAATGATACCAAGGTATTCAGGTGCCAAGAATGTTTTTAAAATTTTGTTTGCAAAATAATGGTGGCAAATTTAGTTTAAAGCTCTGTATTTTTCCTCAATTTTTAAGAGGTTCACCCTTTTATTCCTTGGGAGGTAACCAATCTATTCTAAAGGAAGCTACAGTTTAAGGTGGGTTCCGAACCACCAAAGCTTTTCTGTGTTATACATTCTACTTGGCGCTTGCTAACAACTTCAGAATCGAACCCGGCATGTTGCCTCAAAGAACTTTTTCTTCTGAAGATAATGCCGATCACTAGTTCGACCCCCACCAGGTGTAGATACAATGTCCTGGTATTTTCCAGGCAACTTCTCCGGGGAGGTTTACCTGCAAGAGATTATACTGATCACCAGGTCGGCCAAAAAAGTTGACTCGATATTCGATGATTTTTTGTGCATTTTCTTTGGGGAAATTTCCGAACAGGCGATTATAATGATCACCATGTCGACCAAAAAAGTCAACCCGGAGAAGTTGTACGAAAAATACCTGGACATCCAGTCGACATTTATGATCGACCCGGGAGTCTTTCCAGGGTAACTTTCCTTGGAGAAGTTGAATGGAAAATCCCTGAATATCAGGTAAACCTAATCATCCCCCGGAGATGTTGCTCGAGAAGTACCTGGACATCGAGTCGACAATTTTGATCGACCTGGTGATTAGTGTGATCTCCTAGTGAGAAACGTCCCCAGAAAATTTTCGCAAAAAATATCTGGATATCAAGTTCACTTTTTTGGTCGACCTGATGATCAGTGTAATATTCTGGAGGTAAACTTATTTACAGAAGTTGCTCGAAAAATACCTGAACGTTGATTCCATATTTGAGATCGACCTAGTGATCAATATGATCGTCTATTGTGAAACTTTCCTGGAAAAGTTAAACAAAAAATACCTGGACATCGAATTAATATTTGTGATCGACCTGTGATCGGTATGGTCTCCTGGTGGGAAACGTCCCTGGAGAAGTTGCACAGCGATACCTGGTTATCGAGTTGAATTTTTTTGTTGACTTGGTGATTATTATAATCTCCTGGAAGTAAACTACCCCGAAGAAGGTGCACGAAAAGTACTTGGATTTCAAATTTACTTTTTGGTTCACCTGGTGAAACGGAAAATACGTGAAAATCGATTTGATAATTGTGATAGAGCTGCTGATTAGTTTAATTTCCTGGTGGAAAGCTTCCCCGAGAAAGGTGCCAGAAAAATACAAGGAAAACGAGTCAACAACTGGTACTGGTCGACCTAGTACTGGGTATGATCTTCAGAAGAAAAAATTCTTTAAGGAAGCGAACCGGGTTTGATTGTAAACTTGTCAACTGGTCGCTAAACGGCTTATTTTCAAAGATTACACAGGCCCAAAAAAAAAATTGGGTTGTGCGAGCGCCCCAAAATACCTGTACGTATTTTGGGGCGCTGAACACGAATCTGACATCAGCTTTCCCCGAGCGCGTCAGGATTTTCCCCTAGACGCGGGAAATTCCCTACAAAATTGGCTTTGTCGTGTATGAAATAACCCTTGTTATTGAAGTCGTCTGGAAAAAGATCAGGCTTGATATTTGCATGCATTTTGGGGTGTTGAACCCGAATATGACATCAGATTTCCCCGAGCGCGTCAGGATTTTCCCCAGGACCCGGAAAATTCCCTATAAAATCAGCTTTATCGGGTATGAAATAACCCTCGTTATTGAAATCGTCTGGAAAAAGATCAGGCATGATATTTTTATGTATTTTGGGGCGCTGAACACGAATCTAAGACTAATTTCCCGCCATCACATCGGGGTTTTCCCAAGACGCGGAAAATTCCCTAGAAAATAAGTTTTTTCGTGAATGGAATTGCCCTTGTTTTTGAAATCGTCTGTAAACAGGTCAGAGTGTAATATCTTTATATATCTTGGTTCGCTAAATACGAATATGACGTTAGTTTACCCTCATGCCGTCAGCCTATTACACTAGACGCGAAAAATTCCCTAGAAAATCAGCTTTTTTATACATGGAATACCCTCGGTATTGAATTCATCTGGAAGGCGGCCCGAAAATCATATCTTGATGTATTCTGGGGCGCTGAAGACGAATCTGAACTTGGTTCTTCCTCAGCAGGGCAGGCTTTTCCCCTAGATACAATAAATTTCCTATGAACGCAATTCTCGCGGGTATAACGTCATCCTTGTTACATTGAACAACATACATATAATGTCGCCAGGTCTTAGTAAGAGTCAATCGAATCTTAGTTATCCTTCATTAGCCCAAGTCGCTCCAGCAGGATTTGAGAGGAGGGGACTAAATCTACTTCAAAATTTTTTCTTGTTGATAGACACACTAAAAGCACATCTGACCTCAGTTTTTCGACATTACCTAGGTTTCCATACTAGAATTATAATTTTATTATATTGTTTTCCTGGTCTTGCGCACACGTTTATCACTGTAAGATCTATGGAGTTGTTTTCTTCTTATCTTTCTCCCTTTTCTCTTACAATATTTTTCAGTATCCATCAGAAGTCTGCCATCATATGCTCATCCCATTTTCCTTGATACCCACGCTTCTCTGTCTTGATATCCTGATGGAATCGCTCTCCCTGTTCCTCACTGAAATCTCTGCACTTGCTTGGAAAGTAATCCATATGTGCATGAAGAAAATGCAATATAAAAAGACACCATACTCAGCCCGCTTTCCAAATAAATTCATACCCACTGGTAATTCGGTACACGAAAATCTGCTTTCCTAAGGAATCTTCTGCATCTAGTGGAAAACCCCGATGTTATGGCGGGAAACTAGACTTGGATTCGTATTCTGCGCACCAAAGTACATAAAATATCATGCCTGATCTTTTTGCAGACGATTTCAATAACAAGGGTTATTTCATACCCGACAAAGCTGATTTTATAGTGAATTTTCGGCGTCCAGGCGGAAATCCTGACGCGCTCGGGGAAAACTGATGTCAGATTCGTGTTCAGCGTCTCAATATACGTAAAAATATCATGCCTGATCTTTTTCCAGACGATTTCAATAACAAAGGTTATTTCATACCCGATTGACTCTTACTAAGTCCTGGCTACATTATATGTATGATGTTCAATGTAATAAGGGTGACGTTATTCCCGGGAGAATTGCGCTCATAGGAAATTCATCGTATCTAGGGGAAAAGCCTGACCTGCTGAGGAAGAAACAACTTTGGATTCGTATTCAGCACCCCAGAATACATTAATTTATAATTTTCGGGCCGCCTTCCGGGATGAATTCAATACCGAGGGTATTCCATGTATAAAAAAGCTGATTTTCTAGGGAATTTTTCGCGTCTAGTATAAAAGCCTGACAGGATGAGGGTAAACTAACGTCATATTCGTATTTAGCGAACCAAAATATATAAGGATATTATACTCCGACCTCTTTACAGACGATTTAAAAAACATGGCAATTTCATACATGAAAAAGCTGATTTTCTAGGGAATTTTCCGCGTCTGAGGAAAACCCCGATATTATGGCGGAAAATGAGTCTCAGATTCGTGTTCAGCGCCCCAAAATACATAAAATTTCAATAACAAGGGTTATTTCATACCCGATCAAGCTTATTTTATAGGGAATTTTCCGCGTCCAGGGGAAAATCCTGACGCGCTCG
>CAKNYM010047330.1:52406-94868 GCA_932195095.1 Andricus curvator | reverse complement strand
AAGGGTCATTTCATATCCGTCAAAGCTGATTTCATAGGGAATTTTCCGCCTCTAGGGGAAAATACTGACGCGCTCGGGGAAAACTGATGTCAGATTCACGTTCAGCGCCCCAAAATGCATAAGAATATCATCCCTGATCTTTTTGCAGACGATTCCAATAACAAGGGTTATTTCATACCCGACAAAGCTAATTTTATAGGGAATTTTCCGCGTCCAGAAGAAAATCCTGACGCGCTCGGGGAAAACTGATGTCAGATTCATGTTCAGCGCCCCAAAATACATAAAAATATCACGCCTGATCTTGCTCCAGACGATTTCAATAACAAGGGTTATTTCATATCCGAGAAAGCTGATTTTATACGGAATTTTCCGCGTCCAGGAAAAATCCTGACGCGCTCGGGGGAAAAAGTGATGTCAAATTCGTGTTAAGCGCCCGAAAATACGTATAAGTACCATACTCTGATCTCTCGCGCAACCCACTTTTTTGTGGGCCTGTGTTATTGTAAGGACAAGTTTTTATCGGGATATTAGAAACAACGCAATATCAAAAGATAAGGCAATTCTATGGAGAGACATTTGCAATGTATCTTGTGCGTGGTCCTTTTTTTATTATATTTATTTTATTCTGAATTTTATTGTTATACTCACCAACAGAATCAAGAATAACCACAAAGACCAGAGTCCAAACAATCCTCATATTTTATAATTATAGGAGAAACTTATTAATTTATCAACACAGAATTTGATTACAAGCTTAATCAGTGAATATTCTACTGCCTTATTAGATTATAAAGTCTGCAGTATAGTCGTTATCTTGTACATTAAAGGCATCAACTTTGTCCTTCTGAAATGTTTACATTTGATAAGAGTTAGTTTCAAGGAAAGAAATTTAGTCGCATATTCAATCAAAATGAGATCAACATATTCATGTAATATTTTACGTTTCAGGAAAAGCTGGCTTTTACAATACAACTTCATTTAGTTTTTTAATATAAGGGCGAATATAAATTCTACAAAATATTCTAAAGGAATTGGCAAAATAGATTTCATTCTTTCATATTTTTAAATTTTAAATTTTTTTCTCAATTATTCAGAGAAAAATACAAGTTATCCTGGAACAAAAGCGTAGTTCTCTAAATGCAGTTTGCAATCAAATTTGAACGTACACTGTTACATATTCAGGGTGTCCCAGTGCACAAGTTATGCCATTGGTGCAACTTCACAAGTTGAATTAGTATAACTTGCTTTGATTATTGAGAATTCTGTAGCATTCAAACGAATTCGTCTGAATGCTCTGAATTCTTATGGATTTTCTGAATTGTCTGAATTATTTTAAATTTTCTAAACTTTTTTGAATTCTTAGAAATCTTTTAAATTCTCTAAATTCTTTTGGTATTTTATCAATTCTTTAAATTTCTCTAAATTCTGTTGATTTCTGTGAATTCTTTTAAAGTATTTGAATTATCTTGCGTTCTATGGATTCTTCTGAATTCTATGAATTCTTCTCAATTCTCTGAATTTTTCTTAATTCTTTAAATTCTTCAGAATTCCTCTAATTCTCTGAATTCTTCGAGTTCTCTGGATTTTTTTGAATTCTTTAATTTCATCTAGATTCTCTGAATTCTTATGAATTCCATGAATTCATTTGAAATTTTCTGACCTCTTCAAACTGTTCTAATTTGTTGAATTCTCACGATATGATATTTTTAATTCTCTTGAAATTTTTAGAATACACGTTACATTATTCGAACTTCCTTCGAATATTTTGAATACTGTAGAATTTAAATTAATACTTTTCTGAAAATAATGCATATTTTCAGGTGGCACAATTGGAATAAATGTTTTAAAATTTTTTCGGTAGTTTTTCGATTAGAGATGAGAACAGGCAAGGTCTCATTTTGATGACACTTAGCTATTTTTAAAACTAGGCGAAATACTACTGAAGTTGAAAATTATTTACACTTCTCACGATTGTCAGAAAATAATGCATCCCTTCCGGCGGTATAAATGAAATTGATGTTTTAAAAGTTTCTTCAATGATTTTTTCGATCAGGGAAGACACTGAAAAAGGTCAGAGTCTAACGACGAACTCTTACCTATTTTTTAAAATAGGCAAAATGCCACCGAAGTTGGAAATCATTTACATTTCTCATAATTTAAAAAAAAATGCATTGCTTCAAGTGGCATTATTGTAATTGATGTTTTAAAACTTTTTCAGGTAGCTTTTCGAACAGAAAAGGCAATCGACAGAGTCTTACTTTAACGAAAAACTCTTATTCATTTTTAAAAGAGGCTGAAGGTCAGAAAAGTTGCGAATTATTTGAACTTCTCATTGTTTTCAAGAAATAATGTATTACTCTTAGTTGCGTGATTTAAATTGAAGTTCGATTTTTTTTCTTCAGTTTTTCCATCAGAGAAGAATATGGAAAAGGTCCTATTTTGAGGAAAAACTTCTACCTATTTTAAAAAATATGCCAAATGCCACGGAAGCTGGAAATTATTTACACTTCTCATGATTTGCAGAAAATAATGCATTGCTTCCGGTAACATAATGGGAAATAATGCTCTAAAAATATTTTAGGTAGTTCTTCAACCAGGGTCGAAAACAGACAAGGTCTTATTTTGACGCCAAACTCTTATAAATTTTAAAAAATAGGCCAAATGCCAGGAAAGTTCTGAATTATTTAAACTTCTCCTCGCTTTCTAAAAATAATGCATCACTTCCAGTTGCAAGAATGAAATTTATATTTTAAAAGTATTTTGGGGAGTTTTTCGATGATGAAATTATGGCGGACATCCGCCACTCAAGCAGAGGCACTATCGAGTGTCACCTGTGGTACTGAAGGCTATGTATGACGAGGTGGATCATCTCTTAGCAGAAGATTTTATCGAGCAGTCAAACTCGTCGACTATCGAAAAGTCAAGGAGGTTTCGAAGGGTGAGAGATATGTGCCCTCGCTCATGAAGACATTCTCGATAGGCTGAGATCGGCTCACTACGTTTCGAAGATCGATTTGAGTTGAGCGTACCATCAGGTTCCGTAAGAGGATGATAGTCGCACGGTAACGGTTTTTTCAGTACCGGGACGGGGCCTTTTTCAATATAAATGAATGCTGTTCGGGTTGTCCAGTCCGCCAGCAACCTTTCAGCGATTAATTGACAAGGTAATCGGTCCAGAAGTGCGTCCACACTGCTTTGCGTAGCTCGGTATTATCATAGTATCGGAAAGTTTTCAGGAGCATCTGTATTAGCTAGAAAAGGTTCTGGATAATATCTACGGTGTTGGGCTAACAATTAGTCCTGGAAGAGTGTATTTTTTTTATTTGAGTTCCGCTATCTTGGGCATCGTGTAAATGAGCGGGGCTTACAACCAGATTCTGAGCGCGTCGCTCCCGTACTGAAATATCCGGCACCACGCAATATTAAGCAATTCCGGAGATTCTTGTGATTTTGAGAAAGAATCGCGGTTGGCAGTGGGCTGATGAGCAAGAGGCAGCGTTTGCGGTGATCAAACAAGCACAAACCACAGCCCCAGTTTTAGCGTCTCCAGATTTTGAGGTTCCATTCTTTCTACAGACAGACGCGAGTAGCTACCGCCTTGGTGCAGTTCTCAAACCGGTTATTAAAGGCGAATAACGTGTAATAGCTTTCACGAGTCGTACCTTGTTAGATGCGGAACGTGAATATTCAACGACTGTCTGGCCGGAATTTGGTCAATTCATAAATTTCGGCATCATTTAGAGGGTTTAATTTTACCGCGATTACGGATCACTCTAGGTTACAGTGGCTCCATAATTTGCACAACCCGACAGAAAGGCTAGCTCGTTGGTCACTCGAGCTTCTTCAGTATCTGTTTAGTATAGTCCATCGTAGGGGGGCGCTGCACAATGTATCGGATGCGCTCTCTCGCATGTACGAAGACGATGCGACTATTGCGGCTTGTGCAGCTGAAGAAGTAGAGGACTCATGGTACCGCCGTCGAATGGAAGATATGCAGAAGTACCTAATGAAGTTCCGCGGATGGAAAATTTTTGAAGGCCGGTTGTACTTCTTTAGACAGAATTCATTGATATTATTATTATGATTATATAATTTATTATTGGCCGGGAATCTTTTGCAATGTTGTGCGGTATGTTAGGGCGTGCGATACATGTCAGCGTACGAATGTTTCCCAATAAGCCCCTCTCGGTTTGATGGAAAGGAGAGTCATTAATCAAGTATGGGTGTTGGTAGGACGGGGAACGAATATATCATCGTCTTTCACGATCACTTTTTAAGTAATTTTTTTTAAAGTGAATCGAATGTAAGGGCCTTCGTGCGGCCAATGCCAAAAACATAAGTGCCGCCCCCAAAGATTTAATAATCTCTCGATGCGGGAAACCCGAAGTCATCCACACGGATAACGGAACTGTGTTTGTCAACAAAATCATGGCACAAATAACATGATAATTTTTTTGTGAAAAAATATTCTCGTAGAGTTTATCAAGCAAATCGCTCTCCCAGATGTGGCATTATCAAACAGAAATGTATTTAAATTATATTACGATAAAAATGATTGCGATTAGACGGGAAAACTCCTTGTTTTTATTTTGACCATATTTTCATTAAGATAATTATGGCACGACACGAAATCTGTAAAAGAGAAAGTAATTCTAAAAATGAAGCAATAGACATTGATAAAAAACTTGGAAAAGTGCCTGCTTCCAATAGCATATTATGCACGTAGGGGGAGAAGAGTGATTTTTCCGACGTACTGAAAACGTACACATGTCGATTTCGAATAAAGGAAGCATGATCGCAGAAAAGTTCATAAGTTCTGGTGGGGGTGTAGAGCTAAAATCTCCGCCCAATGAAGGAGGAGGATAGGGTGCCATAGGCCGCCTGAGAGAAAAAGATAATACTTCTGAGATTTGAAGATTATTTATTTTTATGATTGTCATATGAAGACAAAAAGTACTTATCTTTGAAAAATGCTTCTATTTAACATTGTTTCTATACAGAAAAATCCTCAGAGTTGACTACTTCCTCTCCCATAAGAGCGTGACGTAATTTATAAATGACGTTTATGGATTTGAAGTAATAATTATGAATTCAATAAGATTCGGGAGGTTTCATTGGATATAAACAGATTTTATAGTTTTTCGAAGACTGCAAGGGATATAAAGATATTAAATGGGATTTTCTGGGAACTCCAGATAAGCAAATTTTGTAAGCCTCCTCTAGAGTTTCGTAATCGAAATTTTTTTATTCTATTTCGACTCCTCCCGACCTCAAGATAATAATCGATTCATTACAAATTTTATGCACGTTATAAGGGACCCTTAAAGGCTTCTTTCTAGTGCTCAGGCATTTTCAATTTATAAAATTTGTTTTCTTCGAACCACCTTATTGTGAATGATGGGTGGGTGCCTAAGAAGTGATCGCTACGAAAACAATTTATAGTTCTCTTACCGTATTTGTTTATGGAAACTCATGAGAATGATTAAACTTTAATTTTATGGCAATGAACTGCTTATTTGAAAAGTTGAAAATGGTACAATGGCACACAAGTATTTTTCAATCGACCTTGCCTTGAAATATATGACTGGAATTTTGTCCGAAGATCCAAACGATTAGGTATCGAATCCTTAGCGAGTGCGATTTTTAAAAGCGTTTAAGCATGCGAATATAACAATAATTTCTAGAATTATTTTTTTTTTCTTAGAGAAACCGGGTACGTTGCAAATAGGAATCAGGTGAGAACCGGTTAAAAGTATTTGGTCAATCCAGTTATAAACCAGTTAAGCAATTGATCGGAATCGGGCACAAATATTTTATGATGCCAGATGGAACTTTGTGACAGGAAATCATTCAAGTCCATTAATTTAATTCAAAGTATTAATAATTAACCTATCCGTAGATGTCAAGATGAGAATCTTCATCTTTAAGTCCACTTTGGATTTTGTAGTCTATTTTCGAATTCAAGTTTGTCATCGATACGTTAGATTCCTGACTGACTCGCGGTTTAGTATACGGTCGTAGGGTCTTGGGACCCAAACGAGAGCGACGCGTACCCACCTAAAATACTCGACCCCGAGTAGAGCGAAATGGCGTCACTTTTCGTCGGGATCTCCTCGAAAGATTATATATTGCGAATTTCGTCGGAGATCGGTTCCCACCGTTATAAGGATTGTTACCAATTATTATAATTATCGAACCACAGTGAATATTGTAACTATTTTGGACTAATTCGACAAAAATTTGACGTTTTGGTATCTGTAAGTACCAGGTTTATAAATGATATATTTCTGAAATTTGGCTTGGTTTTCTATTTACATTTATTATGGGTCTTCCCATCGATTCCTCCCTGCCTGAATGTCTACGCTCTTAATTATTCTTCTTCTTGCTGGTTGGGCATACAACCTGCTCATGCTGCGCCAATTGAGGGACGAATTTTGGAGAAACGAGAAGTATAACAATTCTGATATTTATTGTCAAATTCAAAACTAAAATTCTATCCTTTCCTAATTTAGGTGTCTTATATGAACCAGAAACCAAAATTGGGTAGGGTGCGTTAAGCACTTTGAGCAAGGGTGCCCCCCTTGCTCAAAGTTGGTCTGAACCAACTTTAATTGAAAGGTCTTTGCATATGAGATTTTCCTATTGTTTATAGTTGTCTGACATCCTACGAACATTTTAAGACCAAAACCAAAAAAATCGCGGGGGCGCATTTGGAAAAAAGTTTATTTTTTTATTTTTTTGTAATGCAAAACGAATCTTTTTTATAAAATGTGATAATTTGCATTTAAATGTCAAGAATAATATAAATCATATATTTTGGAATTCGAGGGGTTCTATAAAGGATACTTATTCTTAAGAAATTATTTTTAAGGCAATTTTGATCTATTTAAGGAAGATTATTAACGAAATTCTTATGATTTCGTGTTTATAAATCATTGAACTGCTACAATTTAAATAAAAAGTGCCCTAATGACATCTCTTCATTGTCTTCAGTTGACAAAGAAGATATTTAGTTTTTATGCGATATTAAATTGTTATTGTTGTTCTAATTAAAATCTGTCTTTAAAAATGAGGTTGAATTTCAAAATGAATATAAATCTAGCAGAAAAAAAAGGAACGCATCATGAAAATCGTGAGAAGGTCTGCTTATTTTGTTTAAAAAAGAGAAGCCGTTGCAACAATAATAAATTTGCGAAGATATTTTCAAATGGAAAAGTTGAAGATATGATAAAAACTATCTTCGAATATAATGCTTCTGACGAACGATTGCCAAATGGTGTTTGTAGTGTATGTTTAAGAAATTTATACCGGTTAAAGGAAGCTGGTTCTGTGAAGACCATAGATCTTCCGGATTTATTACAGTTTTATGCGATAAAATTTGGTACCAGATCGACAAGTCTGCTACCATGTGAATGTAAAATTTGTCACATTATACGAGAGCCATTATTCAAAAATTGCACAGAAGGGATCGTGTCCACTCTTCGAAGGAATACTAGTGCTAACATTTTGAAACCAATCAACGGTATGTAAAGAAATCATTCAAATGTATTAAGAATAAATGATAGAGTAGAGCGGAAAAAATAACAATACTCCTTGCAGATAACCCTAAAAAAACTGGAAAACTCTGCAGTCGCTGCTTCACATTAATCGCACAAGTGAAATTTCACAAGTGAAAGAAAAAGCCGATAAAAGTACGAGAAGTTGCATGGCTCTTTCACAGCGTGCTGGCAACCCTCTGCGAATTTTCGTCAGCCCCCAGAATGGAAAAGTGGATAAAAAATCAATCATTTCTATCACTGACATGCAGAAAATTCAGACAAGCTTCAACCTGACTCAAAATACAACTATTGAAATCGCATCAATGATTCGTGTGGCAAGTGCTAATAGAAAAGCAACTTCACCTAATTTAAGAAAAGAACTTTCTGCTGGTATTCACTGCTTAGACAATTTTTTTGAAGTGAAGTTGTTCGATTTCAAAATGGTTAAGACCAACAATGCCTCAGATGCTGAACAAAATGTTATTTATTGCAATAATGTAGACGGCTTAATTGAGTACGTCAAAGAAAAGTGTCAATTTTCTCAAGTGCACTTGAAATTTGGCATCGATTGTGGTGGAGATTTCCTAAAGCTTCGCTTGTCAGTACAATCAACTGAAGATGACTTAGATTTCGACTGTGGTCTAGCACAGTCTTCTCAAGAAAACTACGAAAATGTGTCTCAGTCATTGTCTGCAGTTAATATAAACAAGTTTGAGGGTGCCATTGCAACTGATTTGAAGCTTGCAAATATCATGACTGGGATAATTTGTCATAGTAACTCTTTTCCTTGCACGTGGTGTGTTGGAGAAAAAAATCATCTTAGTGAACGTGCTGATTTTCGAACCATTGGCAACATATTGAAGAATTACTTTAATTAGCGTGATGCAGGAGGAGACAAAAAATCGGCTAAGAATTACATGAACTGCGTACATGCACCAGTTTTCAAAGGCAACTCTGATACACTTATTTTAGATATTATTCCACCCCCTGAACTTCATTTGACGCTGGGTGTGGGTAACACTGTGTTCAAGCACATGCTTGCGGAATTTGAGGAAGAAACCTTAGTACGGGCAAAATCTTGTCACGTTGAACCCGAGGTAACCAATGGTGGCACATGATTTAATGGCAATTCCTGCAAAAGGTTATTGGATAAACTGGATATTTTGCGCTCGAAATGTCCTTTTGGCTGTTTGAAGTTTGTCAAAGTTCTCAATGATTTACGATCAATTGTTAAAGCTTGTTTCGGTAAACTTCTCGATGCAGACTTCAAAAAATACATCGATAACTTTAAAAAAAATTACTTGGATGTGGGTATTTCGGTAACACCTAAAATTCATGCGGTGTTTTATCATGTCGAAGATATTTGCTCGATATTTGCACCGCATGGTGCATGCTGATTAAATCGCAACAATTTAGATCCACGTAAAGCTTGGAGAAGATTTGCTTAAAATTATGAATATATCATATATTACTATATTCAACAATAGAATTGAGGATTATCGCGAAGGATAATATCAGATTATATGCAATGCTCATATTTCGATATTAGAGGAGAAAATAATTGATGTATTATAGGCAAATTTGGTTAACAATGTAGCTAATGAATATTTCAGTGCTTCATTCGATTTTATATTCTATACTATAGTCTTTATGTATTAAATTAGACGCATCAAGCTTGCCCTTCTGAGATATTGACATTTGATAAGAGTCAGTTTCTAGGAACAAAATTTGGTCATGTAGAAATAAATGATATTCTAGATTTTATGAAAGTATATATATTCTAAATACGGCGACTACAATCATAGTATGAAACAAAAAGTCAATCACTATTATATAATCCGAATAAAATTAAAAATTGAAAGCAGAGCAACTGCTTTGTACGAAAAATCCTAATTTCAAAGTATTATAACAGAGGAAACGCCAATCACTGGAATTCATGACATTTCAATGACACATTTCGAAAATGGTTCTGAGCAATTTACAAAAAACAATCATTCAAGAAAGCCTATGAACGTATGCAATAAGATAGAGCTAACTCAAAATTTGATGGATGTTTAATCTAGATCCCATATTTTGTTACAAAATGATCTGAGATTTTCAATAGAAAATATTATTAATAATACACATATTAAACAAATCAGTAATAATAAAATGTGTTAATTCAAATGAAAATGTGAATGTTTTGAAATTATACAATACACAGAGAAACCGTCTGCGATACGTTTCTTAGAAATTAAATTTGAATAATCGAAAACTGTGTCCTAAAAAGCTGATTTGAAAAATTAGCATTGCTTTCTTAAGATCTTCTTATGCCTTCTTCAAAATATCTCGAATTGCAAGTGAAATAAATTTTTGCAAAATTTAGTTTTTAATCTCAAACACTATTCGAAAAATTATTCACGTTTCTGATTATTTTTTGTTTAATAAGATAATTAATTAAATTTTCGTTGTTATTTTTTTCAATACTCTAAATTAAAAAATAAATCATTCGATTTTCCAATTTCCTCAATTATAGCATAATATATAACTGTATATATAATAACTGTACATTTTTCAAATTAGATGTTTCATTATTTTTATTTTAAGCAGTGTTGAATTATTTTTATTTTAAGCAGCGTTGAATTATTTTTATTTTAAGCAGTATTGAATTATTTATTTTTTAAATGGAACAATGAAAATCATAACGTTCAAGATTTAAATTTAGCACTCTGAAATTGTAACGATTTAGAACTTTTATTTCAGAAAATTCAGTTGAAAATTGTTTAGTTTTGAATATTTGATTCAAAATTTCTCATTTCAAATAATCATTCAATTATTGCTAATTATTAGAAAAATGTTCTTCTTCAAATTGAAAAATCTCGAATTAAATGGGTTAAAAATGGGATACATCAGACAGAAACTCTATTTAAATAGAATTTTTAATTGAAGTGACGTTTTTTAAGAAAAAATTATTTTAAACGCTTCTAATCATTAATTGTTTAAGCTTGCCAAACTGCACTTTAAGATTTATTATGTTTAAAATGTACAATTAAAAATAAAGAATTGGAATGTAAAATTTTAAACGGAAACTATGTCATAATTATGCAATGCAAACTGAATGATTTCATAATTGAAAAGATAACTGAGAGAACTTAACATTTAAAAAAAATTGAAATTGAACTTATTTTAAATTTCATTATATTATGTGATATGGAATTTGTGATAGTCAAAGCGATTGGATAGATTGCCCTGAAAATATTTTTCAAATTAAATTTACGGAGTGAAGAAATTCGGATTACACACGTAATATTCTAAAACCCTTTCCTATTGATTTGTGAGGACCTATTGGGCATTCCGCGATTTCTTCTTGGGTCATTTCTTTAGAAGCACCGGTTTTTATGTTAATTTTCACCCGTTTTCCCCTCGCAGTAATAGGTAGATATATTCCACGAAAAAAAGTGTGTTTGACACCGTTTTCAAGTATTGCAAAGACGTCACCATTGTGTGTTGATAATACAGTTTGTTCTTCGGTTGGCATTTGCTTAAGAGAATGATATCTGCTTTTCAGTAGAATGTGCTTTTCAGGAGGAAAAACATATTTTCGTAATTCGAATATCCGGTCTGGATACATGTAGGGAACAAGTCTAATAAATGGAAGTTCTTCAAGTTTTAATCCAAATATGAGAGGAGGATTCCTGGCAGGAGGAGATCTGGCAGGAGGAGACCTGGCAGGAGGAAACGTGACAGGAGGAGACCTGGCAGGAGGAGACCTGGTCCTGATACGAAGAGATTGCTCGGCAGGAGTAGGAGACCTTCGAGGAGAACGTTGGTCAGAAAAAGATGCAGAAGGTCCACAGCGAGGAACACCAAGAATAGGTTCGCCATTAGGCAAACACTCGAACTGTGTACTTAATTCTGCAACAAGAAACAGAGGATTACATTTTTCCTGAAGTTCACAATCTCATGGGGCAGAATACCTCAAGTATTCGAGATGCAACCTTGTCATCTGGACACGTCAATATATTTACAAAAAATATTAAGCCACAATTTATAGAGATAACTCCAATTAATACCAAAATCGCAAATGACAAAATTCACTTTATTTCCAATTTCGATTCCTCGGTCTCGCCGTTTTTTTTAGTGTATCTCTATGCTAAAAAAGCCTACACATGCTCATGAAAATTTTAAGCGACAAGTTATTTAGTTTTTTTGACAATTCAATCGAAATCTGTTCCTTCCTATCCATGTCAATCCATTTCTATCTCCTCTTTAAACCTTCAAATGGCCAATTACATTCATCTGATGCTATCAGCGTGGGGATGGTCGATGAGAAGTGGTAATGAGGGGGTTGATTATGGCTTTTCATTAATTTTTAAAGTGGCGCATATGAGAGCATGTAAAATCATATTCAAAAAGCCCGCCTTCACGTTTGACTCAAAACTTTTTTTTTGTTGGTCATGACTTCGGAAAGTGTGATGGCCTTCATATCTGGCGCAATTTTCAAGATATGCAGAAAATTTTTCTGGCACATATAAGCGCATACGAAACCCCATACGAAAGTCCCTTCAGCACTGCGGATTAAAAACTTTTTATTTTGTTGGTCATCACTCTTCAAAATGTAATGACCTCCATATCTTGGGCAATTTTCAAGATATTCAGAAAATTTTTGATGGCGCATATGAGCTAAACTCCCATACGAAAGTTCTTTCATCACTGCGGATTAAAAACTTCTTTGTTGGTCATTACTTCGCAAAATGTGATGACCTTCATATCTTGGACAATTTTCCGGATATGCAAAAAATTTGTGTGGAGCATATGAGCGCATTTGAAATCACCTACAAAAATCTCTTCGTGTTTGCGGATTAAAAGCTTTTTATTTTGGTGGTCATCACTTTGCAAGATTTTAAAACCTCCATATCTTGGGCAATTTTCAAGATATGCAGAAAATTGTTATGGCACAAATGAGCACATTTGAAATCATCTACGAAAATCCCTTCATTACTGCGGATTAAAAACTTTTATTTTGTTGGTTGGTTTAATTTTCTTTCATGGTCTTCTCCCGAGAATTATCGATACGATGAGAAGGCTATATTGTGAAATTTATGAATACAAGAAGGCTGCTTCAAAATGGAATGATTAGAATTATTTGAACAATTAATCTATTCATCTTACTTTTCTTATGAACGAATCTGATTGTGCAATATTTTCAATTGTAGTAGAGGAAAAGAAGGGCATAATTGCGAAACTTGTAAATAAGATGCAGCATCTCTACAAAAGTCACGTAATTACAAGTTATTGCGTATAAATGGTAGTACAACAATTATTATTTACAAACTATGTCCATTGCATCTTGCTTTATTGAATTACAAATATAATCTCTTTAATGTGTGCACCAGGGTGCAAGAAAATCGAAAGTGGACTTTTTTCAAAAACACAGTTTAAAAATTTGTTTTTTAAAAATCCAGAAAGTTTTGGAAGTTTGTTTTTCAAAAAAATGTTTCTTTAAAATTACGTCCCATTATGAATAATTAAAATAATACGTTCTAATATCAATAAAATCACCAAAGTTAGAAAAGTAAAAAAATATGACCAAAATTTTCCATTTTGAACATCTCCTAAGTTTTTTGGATCTTTCGAACATTATTTTAGGGTTTTTTCCAACACCTAAGAGAAGAAATCCTAGAATTTTTATCAAAATTACGAACAATAGATGAGAACCCAATCATTATCTTAAAGGAACAATATCATATATCAAATGCTTATTTCTTACTCACTACCTATTATCCTTTCCATTTGCAGACCAATGTTTATGTTTTAATTATATTCCGATATTTTTACTTAAATATTTAGAAAATTATTCAAAATTATATATATATTATTATATATTACATCTCGACGTTTAAGTACATTTCTTGTAAATTTATTTTATTCTGAATTTTATTATTATATTCACCAATAGAGTCAAGGACAACCGCCAAGGATAAGACCAGAGACCATAAAATCCTCATCTTTTCTAATTGCAGGAGAAACTGTTAAAAATATTATTCAAGAATTTCGTTAAAAAGGCAACTACTGAAAATTCGACTTCTTCGTTAGTCTATATAATCTATATGTAGTCGTTATCTCTTACACTAAATGCGTCACCTTTGTCCTTCTGAGATATTAACATTTGATAAGAGTCAGTTTCAAGGAAAACAAATGTAGTTGCAAATTTTATTGAAAATGATATCACCATATTCATGTAATCTTTGACAATTTTAAGAAATGACGAATTTTTAACACAATAGTTTAATCGTCAAAAAAAACACATTAAATTTTCAGGAAATAGCTGTATTTTAAACCAAAAAATATCAAATTCCTACTACAAGACATGAATTTTCAAACATCTTCTGAACCTGCTCAAATTATACCTAAAATTTTGTAACATATTTCAAAACTTGAAAATTGCCTGAACATCTTTGAATAAATCATAGAATAAAATTATTTACTTACAAATTTTGATTTAAAAAATTAATGGTTCAGAAAATTCGTATTCTTTTCAAAATAGATAAGAAAAATCAAAAGAGCCGCTAAACGTTTATATATTTTGTACCAATAAAATAAACTAGTAATAGGGTAACTAAAATAAAACGATGATGAAGAATAAAATTTGCTCCGAGGTGCAGAAATTTATAACAAATTTATTTAATTTAGATAGGAAGCGTAGTTCTTGTTTTAATCGTAAAACAATTACATTAAAAATAAACAATTTTTGGAAAAAGGACACAAGGTAAAAAAAAATTGATAAGCAAAAGTTGTTCACCCAAGAGCGATCTACTATCTTCACAGGTTTTCTGTAATAGAAATATAATATTAGGAGAAACCGTAAGGCTTTTTTACGAAGAGACTGATGATCATACTAGAGCCTGATAGTAATTTTTAGCAATTCAGTTCAATTCAATTTTCTTCATTCCTCGTGTCTATTTATTTTCAGCTTCTTCTTATTGGGTTTATTCTTCATTATGAAAATAAAAATTAAAAATTCTCACTTTTGTCAAAAAACACGCAAGACAAAAAACATTTAACCAGCAAACTTGATTTTTCTTAAAATATCTTAGAAGGTTTTTTTTACCACTTTTCGATATTTCGCAAACAAAAATGTCTCATTAATAAAAAAGAACAATAATTTCTTAAAATTTTATAAAAATAAAGTGATAAAAGTTTAAAGTGTATATATCTTATTACATTAGTACAGAAAAATCGGCGACTCCCACCCCTCAAGCATACTTTTTAATTATTGTTTATTGTTTAGTCGGCACCATTTGTGGTGCTAATCTGAAACAAGATTAGGAAATTATGTAAATTTGAAAAACAAATTTAAAAAATGAATATTTTGAAAACTATTCGAAATATCAATTCAAAAGTCTAAGGTTTGTGTTTCTTGTCGAAAATTCTATATTAGGCAATTATGTACATTTTCTTTGAAAACTCGTGATTTAAAAAAATGCATATATTTAGAAAATGGTGAAAAATATTGAAAAGTAATAGAGGACAATTTCAAAGCGTTTAAAGATGACGAAATCCGTGACGACAAAGTTTGAATGTCGATTCCTGTAGGATTTGTTGGCAGAACTACGAATCAGAAAATTTTAAATCGGTATCATGAATACCACTAAAGATGTCGGTTTTTCAATTGAAAATTATTGATTTTTTTTTTAATTCACAAAAAAAATTAGTTCTGCCTAATTGAGAGGAATTGAATATCATGCCGGAGGGGTGAGGGTCTCCGAACTCACCCTACCTGCAAAAAGGATATAAAAAACGGGGGAACCATTGGAAGTGGGGAAGGATGTGGCTGGAGGTGGGTGTCGCCGAGCTCACTCCACCCCCGAAAGGATAAGAAAAATTAAGGTGTGTCCTGGAAATGGGCGAGAATGTGGACGGGGCTTAGGTGTCGGCAAACTCACTCTACCCCCGAAAAGGGATATAAAAAGGAAAGAGGACCTCTAGAAATAGGCCAGGATAATACTGAGTGATTGTTTTCACCAAACACACTCTACCTTTAAAAAAGAATAGGAAATACGGGGAAAAGGCTAGAAACAAGTAAAAATGATGATGGAGGGTGGTTGTTGCCAAAATCACTCTGCTGATACAGTGGAACAGTTTTCAAAGCAATTTATGTTTGATACTTTAGCTTTTTGTGATAATATTCTGACTTGAAATTACAGATGTGTTCCTCTAATTGAACATGACAATCAGTCTTGTAAGTTATAGTGATTTACTAGGTTGTACTTTACACACACAAATCAGGAATTTTTCAACATTGGATCGATAATTTGTTTAGAAAGCAACGCACATTGACGTAACATTATCGTACATTTAAGACAAAATGACGTTATTTTTTTATTTTTTATTTTTTTGAACCTTCGTCTCCACTTCGAGCAGTGATGGCAGTGCAGCTGTTGGTTTTCTTCAATTTATCTTCTTCTTTCTTCAATCTTTCTTCTTCTTTCTGCTGAATTTGTTCTTTCTTTAATCTTTTTGCGCCAATTTCTGCACGAATGGTATTTTCGAATGTCATCATGCACCTGGAACAAATGTAGCGTAGATTACTTGATGTATATGATGGAACTGTATAGCTTATATTCTCGTTCAATCCCACTAGAAGAAGACCTAGAGAGAGCTTATAGCCAATATGCTTCGTCAAATCAGATGTGCGATCAGGCGCAGAGATTTAAGGCCATATAATGAATTAGCCGCCCATGCCGATGATTATGAGCAGTCAGCCGCTAGGGGCGATGAGAACTCTCTTCCTTAGTACGTGTATACACCGAGCAAAAAGTCGAATAAGACCAACCTCCAAAGGAAAGGGAAAGTACCAGTAGCCGCGATAGCTACTAATGAAATCGAAAGGGATTCAGGTATGGCAAATTTTCGGAATCAAATCAAGTCTTTAGATGCCGGTTTCAAAAATGAAAGGAAAAATAAAGAGAAAATGGATTTGAAAAACTTGACTGAAATGGCTGCTAGTTTATCAAAACAACTTAAAGAAATTAAAGTGACAAGTCAAGGGAATTAAAATCAGAGTTCTATTAAAGATATTTCAGACTCCGCGAATAAACAATCTACAGGGAATAACTCGAGCGGTATGAAACAGGAGCATAGATACTAAAACTATAAATGTAGGAACTGCCACAAGTTAGGCCACCCCTATTTAAAATGTCCTGAGGAAAAACGAAAGTATTGTTACGGGTGCGGGGCAGATGGATATTTCAAAGCGATTGCCTCAAATACCAAGCGAAGCGAAACGAACAGGTGGGGGGGGGATATTAGGATCACCAATTTCTCCCGTTACAGATACTGGAGCCCAATTATCAGAGGATAATGCGGGTCGCCTCCAAGAGCCGGCCATTACTATTTTGGCTCCGTCAATTTCAAAGACGGTCAATAATGTTATTGTCCGACAAGGGCAATATATTCCAAGAACGGAAACCTCCTCTTTAGATATAATATGGGAAAGTAATTCGAAAGATGAAAAACCGGTAGAGATCATCCGAGTTGAGGAACTAGCTAGAATCCGTCCTAGGGGTCGAAATTCTGACCCCTTAGCTCGGACTAGAAGATTTAGCACTGCGCGAGAAAATACTACAGGAGAGTCATAGCATCATCTCAGGGGACTCTAGAGTAGTACAGGATGGACAAAGGGCAATCCAGACGGTCAGCAGGGCAACTGGACAATTCATGGAATTTGCAGAAAAAATACCATCGTGTGGGGAGATTAAGACCGAAGATAAAGCCATAAGGCTGTTCGCGAAAATCAGAGTTGGTACGCGAATGATTGAAGCACTTGTCGACGGTGGGTCTTCGCATTAATTTCTGGTTGTTTCTCTCGCAAGGCAATTGATAGCAGAAAATAAGCGTCAAATGGTGGATGCTAAAGCACATAGGATGAGAGTAGCTAATGGGGCTACTTCTCAGATTCTAGGGCGGGTACTCCTGCCGGTAGAATTAGACGGTGTAAAGCATGAGGTACCTTTTCTCGTAACTGACGCGTTATCACCAGATTGTATTTTGGGTTGAGACTTTATGTGTAAATTTGGTCTCATCCAAAATGGCTACAGAAACGCTTGGTATTTAGCCAGGGCTCCCGGTGAAAAACAAATTTTCCATTATGGGGATGGTCATACAACTTGTATCAACGAAGACGAGATCAGGGAGCAGGAGACCTGCTGTGCTGATGATTGATGTTCAAGGATATTTCCCAATCAAGCAGAGACATTATCGGGATTTTCTTGGCTGTATTGGGAGCAATGTATGACGAGTTGGATAAACTATTAGTGCAAGATTTCATCGAACCATCCAATTCAGAGTGGTCTAGTCCAGTCGTGATGGTAAAGAAACATAACGGTGCATATCATATGTGCACTGACTATCGAAAAGTCAATGTTTACCTCATCACGTAGTTCCTTTGGAGGAAAGTATTCGAGCGGTAACGGTATTTGCCATTCCCGTGCGCGGCTTATTTCAATATAAACACATACCTTGTGGGTTGAGCGGGGCACGTGCCACCTTCCAAAGATTAATTGATAAATTAATCGGCCCAGAAATGCGTCATCATTGTTTCGCATATCACGATGATATTAGCATCGTGTCAGAAACCTTCAAGGAACATTTAGAATGGCCAAGCAAGGTGTTGAATAACATCTATGGTGCCAAGCTAACCATTAGCCCCGAAAAGAGCTTGTTTTTTCGATCAGATGTATGGTATATAGGCTATCGTGTTAATGAACAGAGCTTGCAACCTGATGCGGAATGGGTGTCACCAGTCCTGAAAACCCATCAGCTGCCTATTGCGGAAAAATAACCGTTATAATTGATAAACGATGAAATTTAACAAAGTATCGATACTGCACAACGATCACTACGCGATGTCAGAAAGCGAAGCTCATGGCAGGTAGGGTTGGGTTGACCAGAGCCAACCATAGACGAAAAGGTACATAGAGTGAATGAATTATTCAAAATTGAATGCACAAAGGGTCTAGCCGGGTAAGCATGGAAAATTGGCCCTTGCTCGTATCAGGCAGAAATTCATGTCAAATGTTCATCTATTTTTTTTGAGTTACGGAGGAGAAAAGAAAAATAAAGAAAGTGATTTTTTTTCGAAAACAGCTTGACCGATTTTTATGAAGAAAATATATGTTATGAAGACCGGTAGGACAATTTACCAAAAAATTTGAGAAAATGTTATGGCCAAAATAGCAGTTAAAAAAATGTTTGAATTTTTTGAGAATTTTTTCTAAGGTGATGTTTTTGACGTGTGATAACCATCTTTCCACATAAAAATGTTTGCATCCACTAGATTAACATAATTTGTTCCCCACATGATCAGAGTGGTGCGCCATAGTGGAAAAAATAATAATTTTCGTATTATCATTTGGAAACCTCACATGACAAATGCATTACGATATGCTGTAATAGATAGTAAAAAGTCAGAAAATAACAGAAAAAGAAGTGGATATATCTACAAAATGGCACTCTACCTGTTTCGGTAATTGGTCTATTTGTTGCCGAGAGGCGGGTGAAAAATGTACGTGTGTACTAGTTTCCACACCAATCATATTATTATGGGGGTATTTCTATTCGACCGGACCAAAAAATAGATTTTTTTTATTTTTTGATGGTATATAGTATGTGTAATTGGTACATAAAGGGATTTGTTGGGTTCGGACTTTTTAACAAAGCTGCAGCAGAGTCAACTGCGCAAAGCGGAGAGTACTCAGCCGCACGCTGTGGAGGGCCGCCTCGGCTGTCAGGCAGGCAGGTCATAAATGTGTATCATAGAGTGATTGTTCGTCTCAAACAAGTTTTTCTTCCCCAATACGATGTTTTAAAAGCATTTATAGATTTGTATCCAAGTTCTAGTCAAAACTCTCAGTTTTAGGTCTGAATTTCCAGTTTCGCGCTACATGTTGAGGAAGTCGTTTGTCTCAAAACATGATTTTTTTAAATGGCTGACATGATTCCGTCAAAACCACAGGACCGATTAGGCTCAAATTTGGAGAATATATTTAGCAGATGTTTGGTCATCACCCGAACTCAAATAAATAAAAAATAATTATATTTTAAATTTTAGCAAGTCAAAAACTACCCCCAAAAAAGTCAAAATTCGCAAAAAAAAATTGAAATGTGCGCCATTTTGTCAATTTTAAATATTTTGTATTTGTTTTAGTTCCGGCTATAGCCGTACTTGTATATTTTGAGATTCTTCTCGATTTTTTTGCTTCAGATGACATGGAGCACCTGAATCATTTCAGCCAAGTGAGGGTGTCGTTTTCAACACATTTTTTGAAATGCTACAGCGCTCCCTATTATTTCTTTTTCAATTGGTAACCATATATTTTTCTCAGTTTAAGATCTGCTTGAAAATAGTAAAAAAACTTCCATTCAAAAATATTAACAATGGTATTTTGTATGAATTTTTGAAAAACGCTTGAAAAAAGCTCGGTCAAATACCTTCAGAAAATTTTCAAAAAATTCAAACATTTTTCTACCTGTCAGTTTGACCCAAAAAATTCTCTTGAATATTCTGGTAAATTGTCTTACCGCTCTTCATAACATATTATGACTAACAGATTAATTTCAAAATTTTCGATAATTTACAGTAAATTTTCCATAAACTTATTTTAACTTATTCCAAATTATCAAAAATTCAATAAAAATTTATTAAAATTTTCATCATTCACATCTGACGACACTTTTCACTCTCTAGGGAGTAAAAATTAGAGTTTTAGCCCCGCTTCATAGGCGTCGGAAACCTTGCATGTGTCATAAAAACTCTCTCATTTATATTCTCATAACAATCCACCATTTTCGGGTCGCTGTAGATAGTGGGTCTTTTAAATTATTTGTAAACCCATTGTTTTTTCTAAGTTATTAAAAAACAAAGTTTTTTTTCATGCAGTCGTCTCAGATTTCCACCACCTTACGTGAAATACCGAACGAAAGATCAGAGAAAGCAGACTCGAAATTCATAAAGAACAGTAAAATAAAATTTGTATATCTTTCAAAAATACATACTTTATGTTCAGTAAATTTTTACGCTAGAATTGATGTTTTTCGATGCATTATCCGACAAATATTAATGCATATGTATGGGTATAGATTTTCGATTATCATATAACTTATAAATTATTATTACTAGGGAATTGAATTATCAGGTTGCCATTTTCATGTCTTCAAAAGTAACTAACGATTACATTTTTCAATTTTAATTATGCTGCTGGAGACTCTTGCATCTTAACATTTTCATCGTATCTCGTATATTCTTGCTGAAAATTAAATTTTTTATTTTCTAAAAAACGTTTTTGATTAATAAGAGTAGAACCGGTGGTCAAAAATGACTGGTTAACGAACTCTGCTTTTTTAGGGAGGAATTGACCCTCCTCAGGGAAAAGCAACAGGAAAATAATAACCAAAAATTACTGCTAAGCGTATTAAAAGATTAGCATAATATTTCTCTTATTAATTTCCCAATACTTAATTTGCCGCCTCTAACTAACGGTTGTAGTTTTACTTAACAAAAATTCTATATATGAACAATAATTCACATTTTGACCCTAACGACACGAGAAACAGCAAAAATATTGAGTCAAAAAATTGTTCATCTGAGAAAGATCTACAAGTTTTATTCACAATATTTTTGATAAGACGCATATATTGGAAAAGGTAAGAAGTAGAATTCTTATATCATTTAGAGAAAAATTTTCGTATACATTTCTTAAGGTAACTAAAATAAAAGAATGGTGAAGAATAAAACTTGTACTTTATTTTGCAATATGAAAATAAGCAGTCTCAGTCCGAGGTACAGAAATTATTAACACATACATTTAATATAATAGGTGTCGACATAATATTGAAAATTTAGCATTTTTGACACACTTTAAGTAAGTGCGAAGCGTGAGATAAGTGATAAGAATATTTATGTATTAGAAGCTAAATCATTTAATGTAAAGCTATTTTAAATTAAGAATGTTTCAATTGTTATTCATACATAAAAAATCAAAACTGTCACTCACAAATTAAAAATTTTTTAAATGGAAGAATTAAAATCGTGATATTTCAAACCATATAGTCACGAATTGATTCGTTCTGAATATTTGATTTAAACCTACTCATTTTAAATGAACATTTAAATATTGTTCAATAATAGAAAATTATTATTCTTTTTCAATTAAAAAATTCAATCAATTAAAAAAATTTGAAACTCATTGAATTGAGAGTTTACTCTCAAAAATAAAGGCTTAAAGTTTGACAATTTTATGCTTAAAGAGCTAAGCATTAGGCATTGTGAACCGGGGTTTCCTGTGTCCAGTGGGGTACGTATATTACTGTATAACGCTTTTCGATTGGGTTTTGGTTGCCTATTGGAACTTCAGCGATTTCTTTTGGGGTCATTGCCTCAAAAGCGCCACTGTACATGTTAATTTTTGCCCGTCTTCCCCTCGCATTAACAGGTATATATATTCCACGAAAAATCCTCATGTGGGTGAATTTTTCAAATATTGCAAAGACGTCACCGTTGGAAGTTGATAGTACAATTTGTTCTTCGGTTGGCACGGGGTTCAGGACATATTTACTGTTTCTCAATCGAACTGGTTTTTCGGGAGGAAAAGTGTATCTTCGAAGTTCAAATATCCGATTTAGATTGTTCTGAGGAATGAGTCGAACAAATTTAAGTTCTTCAAGTGTGAATCCAAGTGTAAGAGAAGGATGGCTGGCAGGAGGAGATCTGGCAGGAAGAGACCTGACAGGCGTAGACTTGGCAGAAGGAGATCTGGCAGGAGACCTGGGAGGAGGAGACCTGGACCTGACGCGAAGGGGAGGCTCGACAGCCGGTCTGCCAAGAGGAAGATTCCTTTTTGGAGAATGTCTGTCAGAAGAAGAAGGAGGTCCGATACGAGGAACACCAGGAACAGGTGGGCCATCAGCCAAAATCTCGGACTGTGAACTTAATTCTGCAACAAAAAAAAAAGATCCTTGCATTTTTCTAAAAGTATATAATGAGGTATATAATGATTCGCGAATGTTGTCGTAATTTTCAATGTAGTTGTTAACATGGTTGTGAACGCAGCGTTTTTATTGAATTCTGTTTATCATACAAAAACTTGAGGTTATGTTACTCCGGAGAAAAAAGATCCAAAAGAGATCTTATTAATTATTTTTTGACAGGACGCGCACTTTCTATCATTAAGAAACAAGGTAATGAAAATACGTCTTTTCAATCTCAAGGCATATTATAAATTGTAATAATATACATTATTTTATTGAAATGATACATTTTTAAGCGTGACAGCGAATAAAGATAAGAATACAATTTGTCTTTATTTTGCATTATCTGAATAAGCAATCCCGGACAGAGGTACATAAATTAATATGATATACATATAATGTAATGGAGTTTAGCATCTAGTAAAGAAAAGAATTGCTTTTGTTGAAAAAATCCTACATTCAATATTTTGTTAATATTATTGTTATGACCAATAACATTTCTTTGCGTTTAGAAATAATAAGTTTTAATTGTTTCTAGAGTAGTTTGATAAGAAAAACACAAGAAAGATCGACCAAATCCAAAAAATTACAATTTGTTTATCACAATGTTTATAATAATAGCTATTGTTTATTGATGGTTATTTTTTATTCCCGACATTCACTCCTGTGGGAGATTTAGGCGATATGTCGGGTGGCTCTAGACTCCCACAACAGCTCCCTAAGCCAAGACGTTAACTACCGTTTTGAAGGCTGAATGTTATCAGATAATAGTGATTCATACGGTGTCCTGGAATACCAGGCAGCCACCCAATCTAAATTGCCTTATCCCTAAAAGCGAAGCTCTGTGCGAATGGACCCTCCATGAATACTTCTCCTCTTGAGAAGATGAAAACCAATTACGGGGTCTTATCACCTTTAAACCAACGAAGGGCTTATACAGTTCTTAGCACCTCCAGTCATACATCTAGAAATGGGGCTCAAATTAATCTCATAAGCAAAGCTAAAGCTACTGAGAATGCTAGGTCCAAAAAAGGCCCTAAGAATATGAAGCTGCAGCCAGAAGGAGGTACCATTGCCAGCAATATCTTTTTCTTGGTAAAACAACCCTTCAAAAAAGGACCCCTAAACGGTCCAGGTCTAATGGTAGCTCTCTCAATCAAGACAGGGAAGCTTAAAGGGGCAGTGTTATTGATCCAAGTGACTTATACCTTCGAAGCTACCTGAAAATGGCCATTTTACCTAAGGGACTCCCGTAAGAAGACCTCAATTCAGAACAAGCAGTGGCTATTAAGGCCGCCCTCGAAACTAAGATGGCCAGGATGAAACCTTTTGACATTTTCCCGAGGTTTGAAAAATGCCGATTTAAAAACAACTTCCTTACCGTCATCTGTACAGATGAGTTTTCTAGGACATGGCTCATCGAGGCAGTAGGCGGTTTGAAAACATAGGACGGTGCAAGAATCAAAGCCATTGATTCTAAGGACCTTCCCAAGCCTGTCAAGTTCATGGTATGAATACCGGGAACTCCTAAGGAACCATAATCCATCCTTAAAAGGTTGGCAGTGCGGACCCTTCATTGGTCCAAAGCATAGAAAAATCGACTGTAAACTGTATCTTGGAATAAGGAGGACCCTGATGTAATTACTTTCTAAACCAAAGCAGCCCACGAACATAGTGGAAGAGCAGCTGTCATCGGAAGAGCTGAGGGATAACGCTGATTTTTAAATTAACAGCGTAAAATCCTCGGATTTAGATTTCATCCAAATTAATCTTTACGACTGTAAATCTGCTTAGGTTATCGTAGGCAGACGAATTAAAAAAAAGAAGAAGAAAACAGTGAAACGTACCGCTTTTCCTTTGACTCAAATTCCACAGTGTCCCCAGGCAGAAATAAAAGGTTAATTCCTAAAATACGGCTCTATAATCTACGATAGATCTGATGAAAACCCTAGGATAGCGATTTTCGTCAGCAAGGATATCGAGTATATTTGGTTATCAACGTTCTGTGCTAATGACCTGGTAGCGATTCAAATCGAACACCGAAGAGGAGGAAGACGTAAGCCTGTTTTCGATTTGCTCAGCATACCCGCCATTCGATTCTCTAGACTTGCTGCCATCAAAGAAATGGAGATATCAACAACAGTGGTCAGTACCTCTTAGATAACATTTTAACTACCGATTAAACCATATTAAATCGCGGAAATTCACTGGCCTTTATGCAACTGGATGTAACGAGTTTATTTCGAAGTATTTAGCTGACAAGTCGGATCCGATTAGTTATAGAAACCTAAGAGCAACTGAATAGGATATATATGAGCATGCCAGAGCAAAAGGAAGACTCCTCAGAATCGTGAGGAAAAACGAGACAACTATCGTTGCGCTGTCTTGCTCTTTAGGCATTGTGCGTAAGACTTTCTCTTTCTAAAGGTCTCGTACTTGCTCACGACTCTGAGGAGCTGTTCTTTTGCTTCGATGTGCACATATGTAGGGAAGATCTACGGGAGTCCTTGGAAATTATTCCTGGAAGGATAAGATCCCATTTAATGCTGCTGGGAAAGACACTATATTCCTGGCGTTGGTTCAAGAAGGGTGGATGTTTTGAGGCGACCATCGTGTCACAAGCTCAAAGCGACCTTTATACCAAAGCCAGGGAGAGATTCTTACCATTGACGCAATCTTCGTTCCACGGTTGCACCTTGAAAGCGATGGTAAAAAGAGATTGTCCGCAGAAAGTAGTTTCATCCTCCACCCTATTTGTAGTTGTCATTGATGACTTAATTCGTAGTTTAAATGAATCAGGTTTTTATACACCAGTATATGTAGATGACCGTGCTATACTGGTAGCAGAAAAAAATGAGGAAACTTCAGTCGAACTCATGCAAAATGCTCTTGATATTGTTGAGGTCTTGTGCAGCGACTGTGGCCTATTAGTTCAAAACGCAGAAAAACTGCCTGATCTCATAAACCCTAAATTCTATGCCAAGAAGGTCGACTTCTCCACATCAGCTCAGTACTTAGAAGTCATTTTTACCCTCAATTTACCTGAAAAGTATACTTTAATGTGGTAGTAAAAGAAGGCCAAAGCAGGCTCTTGGGCTTGCATTAGACCAATTGTAACTTATGCCTCATTGGTCTGAGTGACATAAACCAGTTTGTGCAATTACAGGAAACAGCTGGAGAGCCTATAAAGTGTATTTTGTCTGGCAATTAGTAGATAAATACTGTGCAAGATACGAAAAAATATGATTCAACAAAAATTGTGCACCTAAAAAGGATCTACAAATTCATTATCAATCATTGTTTTGTAGGACACATAGTTTTTGTTTTATTCATAAAAAACAATATTAACAATGGAAAAATCAAATTGTTGGACAAACAGCACAATCTAGAAAAAAAAATAATGAGACAAAAGTTGTTCACCAAAAAAAGAGCTACACATTTGTTAGGAATCATTTTATGATAGGGTGCAAACTTTTTGTTTTATACGTAAAAAACATCATGAAAAATAAAAATAATTAAATTTTTGCACAAACGACACAAGCTATGAAAAAAATAAAGGGACAAAGTTGTTCTTCCAAAAAAAATATAAAAACTCATCCAAATTCACCATCAATAATTTTTTGATAGGACGCGTAGTTTTTATTTTAATCGTAAAAAAATAACATTAAAAATAAAAAAATTAAATTTTTGGAAAAGCGACACAAGAGACGAAAAAAAAGTTGTTCTACCAAAAAAGATCTACAAAACTCTTGATATAAAAATATTTTGAAAATAAAAAAAATTAACTTTTTGGAAAAAGGACACAAGCTATAATTACATTTTACTTAACAACATTTTTCGCTTGAATTGTATCTAGAAATTGGCTTAAAACCACCTTACGCTAGGAGGCGTATTTTAAGTTCAAATCGTAAAAAATGACTAGGAAAATAAACAAAGAAAATTTTTGGAAACACGGCACAAGTTGCAATAAAATGTTTAATAACAATTTTTTTAATAGAACGCGCTTTTTTAATTGTGAAAACAAGACAATGAAAATACTTCTGTTTCAATACCAATGCATATTATGAATTGTAATAATATAAATTTATTAAAATGATACATTTTTCAGGGTAGTTGAGAATAAAATAAAATGCAAAATAAGAAACAAATATTAAGGTAATATCTAAGTAAATATATTCTGTAATATCTGAATAAGCAGACTCAGACCGTCGTACAGATATAAATATAATATACATTAGATATGATAGTGTTGCATAATGTAGAAAAGTTCACCAGATGGCGATGCATTTGCAAAAAATGTCATTGTTAACTATTCAAGGAATGGGGTGATGAGAATGGGTTTGTTAGAACCGAAAGAGCTTCAACAAAAGAGAATTCACCATCACCAAATTACCCCCCAAGTCAAAGCGTGAACAACCGTGCCGAAGACTGCATGGCACCAGGGTGTGGTGTTCCGTACGGTGTCTCTAGGATACCAGGTCGCCTCCTAGAGTATTGAGACCTTACCCCCGCATGCGGGGTTCTGCGCGGGTGGACCTATATTTCCCTAGCTACTCGTGGGAATCTAATGGAGCAAGCTAAAAAAACACTAAACAGGAGCATTTGTGAGGAGTTGGGTGGAGACTTGGATGTGGTAGAAATTCTGGACGGCAGACAAAAGTCGTGGGCCAGACAAGACCGAATATATGCGGAGGAAAGGATGGACCAGGGTCGAAAAATCTATATGGATTTGGATGATGTTATGGACAGGATGCGGGATTTCTGCGATTCGAAGAGAAATATGTCTATCTATATGCCTATCAGGAATGGACTGAAGGAGGCACAGCTTCTAATGGAGAAGCTGGCAATGAACATAGGATATGCTCAATCTTCTTATCGAGAAGCGATAAAGGATGTCGGAAAGGAGGTCGCGAATAAGTACAAGAAGGAGGCAAACTCGAACAAGATGGGCGAAGCGACGAAAGACACCAGCCAAGCGAGGACCCAGACGGAAGAAGCAGTGGAATCTCACACTCCTCACCGTGGGAAGCGAGAGAGGGAGCCCACTCTGAGCCCCGTTGAGGCTGACGCCTCAAAGCCACAAAAGAAGAAACTAATGACTCGTCCCGCGACTGTGACGGTCTCAACCCCCAAAAAGGACGAGAATGGGGTTGCCCGCATTTTCAGCCCAAACCCAGAAGAAGAAGGAGAAACAGAGGTGAGCTAGACCTGAGGCGGTCATTATAAAACCTGCCGAGGGCTCTAGCTATGCTGAAGTCCTTAAAAATCTCAAAAGTAAGGTGAAACCTGACACTTTTGGAGTTAAAATCAGGAGTGTCAGGGAAACCAGGAACGGAGAGGTCCTCATAGAGGTAGGTCCTGCGGCGGACGGCAGGGCAAAGCTGTCGTCTGCTATTAAGGAGGTAGTTGGAGCCGGGGGGAACGTGCGCGAGCTCGTCCCCCGCATCGATGTCGAGGTCTTGGACCTCGACACAACCACGGAGGTGCAAGAGGTCGAGGCCGCCGTGAGGCAGCACTTCGGCGAGTCTGCAGGAGAAATTAGGGTTAGCATCACCGAGAAACCCTTCAGGGGAAGCCTGGAGGCTTTCGTGGAGCTACCCGAGGAACTGGCGGCTAGATTGGTGCGCACGGGAATTGTGGCAAAGAGGATCATAAGGCTGCGGCGTGCGAAAGTACGCCCCATGTCTTTGAAGTAATGCGAAAGCGGTTCCGAGGACATGGGTTGGCAGGAAGAGGAGGTGAGTTTAGTGGGTATTACCGTTTTTTAGGTCGAGTTCCACACTCAGTGCGTAAATGCATTCTCACCTCCTCTACAAAAAAAAAAAAAAAAAAAAAAAAAAATCACCACATTACAGTCGTCGATGCTTCAACCTAGAATTTTAAAAGGCCTGCCCATAAATGTGGGGGAAATACAAGGACCGTGCACCTAGCGAGAAGTAAATACATTCTCGAGCGCGAAGCGCGAGGTAAATATATTATTGAGCGCGAAGCGCGAGAACCAATAGTCGCGCGCCCTAGGCGCGCTCAAACTTGCTAGCGAAGCGAGCTGCGCGCGATTAGAATGTGCCCACGCTACGGGCAGATTTTTTTTTAAAGGCGTTATCATGACTAAAACAAAAATATACGTCTTATAAAAAAATAGTCAACAGTAAATTTGTAGATATTTTTGAGATGAACCATTTTTTTTCTTAACATTTTTTTTGTATCTTGCATAGTTTTGCTGAAGAATGGAAATTTTCATTTTTGATAACATTTTTCACGATTCAAACAAAAGTTATGCATTGAATCAAAGTGAATAATTTCGCTTTTTATCATTTTTTTGCACCTTGCATACTTTGAGCAGAAAAGTGAATTTTTGATTGTTTAAAAAGATGTTCGATGAATAAAACCAGAACAGTTGGTCAAAAATTGCTGGTTAACGAACTCATTCTTTCTTTTTAGGCCTTAAAAGAGTTTGCTAAAGCACAATCTAATCTGATCAACATTTTGAAACTTATCGTGCCTCCACGATACTACAGACTACAGACAGACACCTTCGTAAAAATCGCTTTTTCTGACTCAGGGGGTCTCAAAACGTGGAGATTTGATGAAAACCAACAAAGTCAAATTTTACATAAAACTTACACCTTCTCATTAGAATGGGAACTTGAAAACACCCTGTACATATAGAGAAAATTCAAAATTAATTTTAACAATTCAGAGCTCCATCTAGTGTGAGAAAACGTTCATAATTTCTCTTATTTAAGGAGTTACCTCAGATCAATAGTGTTGATTTCTAGTTTCACGGTATGTGAAAGATATCATCACTTGATCGGTTGTTACCAACTCCGATGATAAAACAGATTCCTTGAAACTTGACTCACATCTCCTATTATTCAATTTTAACATATTCTAATTTACCTTTTGTATTTCTACTTACTACCTCATATCATTTTCATATACAGACCAATTTTCATATTCATTTTATTCTGAACTTTATTATTTTACTCACCTACAGAATCGAGCAAAGCCACCAATGACAAGACCAGAGTCCACACAATCATCTCCTTTTCTATTTAGAAAAATAACTGATTAGAATATAAATGAAGAATTTCGGTAAAAAGATAACTCATAAATATTTTACTACTTCATTCGCCCATATAATCTATACCACAGTCGTTATCTCTTACACTAAAGACTTTGTCCTTCTGAGATATGACTGCACATTTGATAAGAGTCAGTTTCAAGGAAAAAATTTGGTTGCAAATTACATAGAAAATGATGTCACCGCATTTATATAATCTTTTGCGTTTCAGTAAAAGCTCTTTTTCACAGGGAAAATTGATATAGTGTCCACTATAACGGATTTTACCCTTTCATGTGTATGATCTAATATTTTAGAGTTTACTCAGAGAAAAAGAAGTTATCCTGAAAATTCAACTGGTATGTTCAAACTGTTTCTAAACACATTCACCAGATTTCAAGCATTCAACGAGTTCGAGGTTTTTCACTACATTTTAAGGAATTGCGAAAAATTTGATAAGATTTTAATGAACTTTCAGCAGATTAGCTACCCACCCTTCTATTTAACATTTTTTTTATACAGAAAAATCCTCAGAATTGACTCTTCCTTCCCACATAAGTGCGTGACGTAATTTATGGATGACGTTTATAAATTTGACGGAATATTAATGAATTCACTCAGATTTAGGAGATTTCATTGGATTTAAAAAGATCTCAAATTTTTTCAAAGAGTTCAAGGGATATAAAGGAATTAAATGTAATTTTGCGTGAAGTCCACGCGAACAAATTTTGTAAGCCTTCCCAAGAGTTTTGAAATCACCTTAGCAACAGTAAGACGCTCACCATAAACTTTGCCCAACTTTAAGCTATAAAACAAAGATGGACCATCAAATATAATTTTCTCAGCATAGAAAAACTTTCTTAAGTTGAAAATGTACTCCAAAAAAAATTGACAAGATCAGAGCGGTACAAATGACGAGTTGCAACAACAAGTTAAGCAACTCGTAATTTTTAAAGATCTGATCTTACTGTTTTTGGAAGTACATTTTGAACTCAAGAAAGTTTTTCTATGCTGAAAAAGAATTACATCTATAATTTTTAGAGCTTCTAGATTTTTTTCATTTCCAGGTCTCCATAAAAAATTCAATTTCTCCTATGTAAACACAAGTAAAAATCTGAAAAAATTCTAAAAATTAGGCATATCATGCAGATTAAGAAATAAAAATGACACTCGGGATTTTTTTCAAAACACTGCGATTGTGAAATTTGTTGATTCTATTTCGACTCCGCCCAACTTCAAGATAATAATCGATTCTTTTCAAACTTTATACATGTTATAAGGGACCCAAAAGGCAACTTTTCACTGCGGAAAAACCACGAAACCATAAAAATCTATGGGAATCTTTTGGGTTTAAAATTCATGCCTTTTGTAGATAATTTATCCTTTTTGCTTCAAAATTCAACAGTTTCGTTGAAAATTAATCTTCTTGCTGCAAAATTCATATTTTGGGTAAGAAATTCAATTATTTGATTGAAGATTAATTTCTTCTAGCGAAAAATTTAACTGGTTGAAACTTCAACTATTCTATTTATAGAAAATTAATCTTCCGGGTTAAAAAATCATCTTTTGGGTTGAATATTCTTTTGGTTCGTTGAAAATTAATTTTTTTAATATTCGTCATTTCAGTTAAAAATTCATTCTGTTGAGAATTAATTTCTTTAACTAGCAATTCGACTGTTTCATTTTGGCTGAAAATTGATTTTTTTTTATGGAAAATTAATCTGTTCTAGATTAGGATTCATGTAGTTTGTTGAAAATTTGTCTTTTTTGGTCGAAAATCAATCTTCTTAGTTCAAGATTAATCTTTTCGGGAGAAAGATGCAACTTTTTCATTCTAAAGTAATCTGGTTTGGTTGACGGATTAACAACTTGGTAGAAAACTTAACTGTTTGGCTGAAAGTTTCTTTTTTATTTGTTAAAAATTAAATTATTTTTATGACAATGTAGCTTTGTGGTAAAAAATTAATTTTCTTTCTGGTTGCAAAATTAACTACATGGCACATAACAATATTCTGCACATAACAATATCGACCGCGCCAAAAGGGGCGCTGCGGTGTTCTATAAACATGGCCGCGGAAGCCATATGTATAATATGGAATAGTAGCAATAATGTAATTAAAAAGTGTGTTTAAGTTTAGAAAGTTGTATTTTTGGACTCAGATGATTTGTGTAGTTACGCAACAGCTATACCTGCATCCAGAAATATGATCGAAGGCCAAAATATTCTTGATTCTGGTATGGTTGTAATGCACAGAGCTACCATAAAAACTATCAAAAAATTTGAAAAGATTCATTGTTTATTTTCCATACCTTATATCTGAGACCGGACGCTCTTATCGCCTTGCCTTTCTCGCTTCGCCTTGCCACGCACGCATGTCCCTACTTTTCGCATTGCCTCGGATGGCTAAACTCGGCTTCCGCGGCTAATACCTAATACTTATCTACTATTTACAATATTTACAGATTACTTATATCTACTTCCTCTCCTATTTACAATCTTTCCTTCTCCATTCCTCTTCCTCCATCCTTCTCTTCTTCTCCATCTTACCCAAAACTCCCTTCACCCATGATACTGCCCTTTTGTCCCTTCTTTTATGTATCAATACTTCCATGCTTATCCCACTCCTTTCCACCTCCACGCACTCCTCCAGCCAGTGCTCCACTCTTGCATCCCCCTTCTTGCACACTTCACACATCCTCTCCTCCCTAGAGAGCCAGTACCTATTAAAACCCTCCCTGCACCTACATCTCATCCTCGCTATAAGCTCCTGACTTCCTTTCTCTCCTTTCTCACACAAATATTCCCCTTGGTATAATCCACACATAGTTCCCGTTAATCCTTGAATCTCTTATTCTCTCTTCCCCTGCTGTCTTCTCTCTCTCCATGCCGATTTTCTTGGACCAACTCATATACCTTCCTTCCTTCCTCATGCATCCTTCCCACTTCATCCATCTGCAGTCCATTCGTTCTAAAATACTTTTCCCTTCCAACCTCCATCTTCCCACCCCCTCTCCTGTTCTCGTTCTCCCACCAACACTCCCTAACCAGCTTACTTCCCCCCTCTTCAAAAAATTTCTTCTCATATTTACACGCCCGACTCTCCGCTAGAATCCCTACACTCGTTCTCCTCGTCTTCCTCCTGATAATATAATTAGGCGTGTTCCTTGCCAACCCCAGCGTCCACTTTACATACCTCGCCTGTGTCTTATTTACCTCTTCACTTCCCTTCCACCCCCACACCTCTACTCCATACAATAGCACACTCATTACTAGTGATTCAAACAATTTCATTCTCCTTCCAAAATCATCTGCGAATAACTTCTTTTCCAATCCCCACACCCGCCTCATCACCACGTTTGCCCTCCTCACTCTCTCTTTTATGTGACCATCCACTCCCCCATTCTTCCGAAACAAGAAGCCCAGGTACACAAACTCTTTCACCTCCTGCACCGCCTTTTCCTTCCACTTCCACTTCTCTCCCTTAACCATTTTAAAATATATAAATATCTTTTAAAATTTTGAATATGAAATTTTTTTTTCAAACTCGTAAACATAATTTTTGTATTTAAAACATTATTATGATTTAGTATTATTAAAAACATTTTTTTTTGACAAAATATTTAAATTTGAGGTTTTTACATTTAAAATTCTAGTAATCTGATTTGCTGCAAATATTTCTTAAAATAATATATGTTTGATGATATTGGGTAAAATATAAAAATTTAAATTTGTAGAAACAGTTTCAAAAACTGTTGAATGGGTTCGCCACTAACTGTTATACTCGTTCCTGTAATGAATTTCGTATAATTTTTTCGCAATTATAGAAAAGTCATTGTAGAAAATCATTATAAGAGACATAGCATAAAAATAAATAATGTTAAAATATTCAAAATTGTGATGCAACAAATAGAGAAATTACATACAGGATATTGGCCCAGCTTAGCTCAACTTATAAATTTTTATCATTTGTTACTTCCTTTTTTATGAATTAAATCATTTAAATCTTTTTTTATTAATTGGACATAAAGAGGGCTAACCAATTGGGGCCCAAGTAGTTACCCCAATCTGGGCATTTTTTAGACTGACCTTTACAACCCAAACAGTAGCCCAGTTGGGCAGTGATTGGACTGACCAATCGGGCAGTGATTCGGCTGCCCAGTTAGAGCCCAACTATTACTTGGGCAATCTAGTTGGGGTCCAGTATGGCCCCAACTAACTTTTCCAAATGGGTTCAAAGTATTAAAGATATTAAAAAAATTTTCTAAGGGATTTCAAAGAATTCTGTAGGATTTCCAAATATTTTAAGCTTAATTTTAAGTGATTTCTAGAGAATACAGGAAAATAAATTACATGAAATAAAATTTCAATTTTCTCCGCAATTTCATTGAATCGCCGAAGATTTTAAAGAAACTAAAAGAAAATTCAAGTAATTTTGCAAGATTTAAAGAATTTTATTGAGTCTACGTGGATTTTAAAGATGTCTAGGGATTTCAATGCTTTTTTAGGAAAACTTAATGAATAAGTTGAACTTCATTTTATATTCAAGGGATTTAAAATTTCTTAATTGATTTTACCGATTTCCAGACATTTTAGTAAATTTTAAGGGATTTCAATGAATTTCTAGGCAACTTTAGGGAATCAAATACATTTTATTTTGAGAATTTCTACAGATTTCAACGATTTCGAGACATATGAAAAAAATGAAAAAAATATCAAAGATTATGAAGTATAGGTGTGTGTATTCTTGCTGTTTCAGTTCATCCCTAACAAATTTAAAAGTTTAAAAAGTTGCAAAATGGTGGCTATTCTTATAAAATTATTGAAAGTGGATTTTCTTGAAAATCCCTATTCTTTAATTTTTATTTTGAGGAGGAAATAGTTTTTGATTTGTACTACATATCTGAAGAATTTCGTTCTTGGTGCACCACTACTTCACACTGATGAAAACTATATTGGAAAAACCGATTTTTTGCATTTTTCAATAACAACCAAATGTACGACAAAGTTTTCACATAAAAATTGATAGGATGCATTTCTTATATGAGCAGAAACTGTAAACAAAATATCAAGAAAAAAAAATTGTGAGACTTTGCAGAAAGTATATATATTTTTTTATCGAATTCTTCCGAAAAAAAATCGCAAAAATTTGGTTTTTTTAAAATTCTTTTTTTTTCAATGTGAAGCTGTAACATTTTCAGTTTTATCAATACGATGAGAAGTCTATGTTGTGAAATTTGGAAAGACAAGAAGGCTACTTCAAAACGAATTGATTAGAATTATTGAAAAAATTAATCTATGCACCTTACATTTCTTATGAACGAATGTGATTGTGCAATATTTTCAATTGTATTAGAGCAAAAGAAGGTCATAATTGCGAAACTTGTAAATAAGATCCAGCATCTTTACTAAAGTCACGTATTTACAAGTTATTGCGTATAAATGGAAATATCTAAGGTTGCCCTTATTTTTCACTTTTCGAATTTCTGTGCTCTCACCCCCAGTTTTTTGCGAATGCCCGAAAATATTATCTCTTCCAAATTTGAGACCATTAAGCCATATCCCTTTCGGGGTAAGCGTGATTCAATTGGTGAGGAAGGGAATTGTAGGGGGAGATAATGAGGGGGGGGGGGGTATAGATTTTCAGATTAATCTCGAATTACTGCGTTGTTTATTCAAATAACACGTTCATTTCGTAGCAATGCTCCGAGCCAGGTCGGGTCCATTTGTATCCAAGGTCTTCTGTTTCAGGCGTCATTCACTCCACTGACATTCTTCATCATGCATTTCTTATAAACTAAGTGTAGCCACACTTTCCTGCACTGGCATACTTCTTAAGCTTCCTTCACGTCCACGCATTTTCTCATGAAAGCTCTTGTGTTCTTATGACTTCTTATGTCTCTTCGAATTAGGGTCTCATTCACACATTCTAACCATTCTTTCCTTGGTCTGCCTCTGGGTACGCTGCCATTTACTTTACCTTGATATACTTGTTTCGTCAGTCGTTCATCGTTCATCTTTCATACTTTCAACATGTCCGAAACATCTTAATTGATTTCTTTCCCATATGTCAACTAGTGTCTCATCTGTACCTCATTCTTTGAGGATTCTCTCATTAATGACATCTTGCATTAGCGTTATATTGAATAAGTTACCAAGATATACATACGTATCAACTTGTTCCATTCTCTCATCGTTTAGGATAATGCTGCATATTGTTTTTTCATCCTTTCCTTCAAACACTATAATTTTTATTTCATTTACGTTAATTTTGAGGCCCATGTTCTTCATGCTTGTATTCGGTTTGCTCAACATTCTTTGCAAGTCTTCAATTGACTCTGCCATAACAACCTTATCATCAGCGAACGCTCACCCTTATCCATGAATATAAGAAATGGCCATGAAGACGTAACGCTTCTTTGCCTAACACCTTGCATAATATCGAACCAGTCACTTATTTTCCCATTCAGTCTTGCACCCGCTTTGCTACCTCCATATATTGTTTTTATTGCTTGTAGGAGCCATCCATTGACTCCGCACTCTATCAGGACTTCCCAACGTTTACTTGTGCCCACCTTGTCAAACGCTTTTTCTAGGTCAGCAAATGCTTTCATCTATTTTCTTTTGTATATTGGCGCGATAATCGCCTTTTTTTGGTCATCTGGAACTTCTACAATCTCTGTAAATAAATTTATGAACTCGAAGAACCTCTGAGAGAAGTGTTTGCCATCGTATCGAAGCATTTCAGCGTTGATATTGTCTACACCAGCAGCCTTGATATTCTGTATGTTCTTAATTATATCCCCAACCTCAGAGGTACATACTCTCTCAACCGAGTTTTCAAACGTATCGTGTTCTTTGTTGCAGTTGTGTTGCCCGATAGCTTTTTTGCCCAATAATTCCTTGAAAGAGTCTCTGAAAGCGTCTAGTATCCTGTCTGTACCATATAGCATTTCACCCTTGTTATTTCTCATTCTGACTAACTCTGTACTTCTACTTCCTTTCATATTCATCAACGCCAATTTATGAAACAGTTTCTTGCTTACTTCAAAGTCAATTTGGATTTTCTTCTCTTCTTCTGTTTCGATTTTATCTTTACTTTCCTTGACTAGTAGGTTTACTTTTCTCTTGCTGTCTCTGTAATCATTATCAAGGCTAATTCTCTCCTTATCTCTAAGTCCAGTGATTTTGAACCTTCATAAATATGCTTCTTTCTTTTCATGGGCTGCTGCGTAGATTTCACCATTCCATCACGCATCACCAGACATTCTTCCTACAACCGCAGTACCACACACTTCGGTCGCACTTCTAACAATGACATCCCAAATAGTCTGTGTGCCCTCTGTATCGTTATTATCTATTAGCGCTTTCAAAGTTGCCCTATGTCTTTCTTCTCCATCCTTTTCCTGACTTCATTTTTTCAGACTAGAAGGTAATGATCAGCATTGCATTCAGAAACCCTCATAACGCTTGTATCTTTTACTAGTTTTGTTAGTCTTCCATCCGCAACAACACGGTCAATTATACTGTGGCTATCTCCTCTGCACAAGGTGTACATGTGGATCATTTTATGCCAGAACCAAGTATTTGTAATACAGAAGCCCTTTCCTAAGTATAAGCTAACTGATCTGCCTCCGCTAACGTTTGTTTTTGGATCCCAAAAATTACCCAACACCCTTTCTGTACCCTGACAATGGACACCAACCGATCGATTTATATCTCTTAGTAGAATGATTCTTTTACCATGATCGAAAGAACCTATAGTATCATTTATAGTGTAAGAGAAGACGTCTTTTATATCACTTCTTTCACCACCAACTGGGGCGTACTACGTTATTATAAATAATCTTCTGATTGCAACTTTCATTCTTACCCACAACAATCTAGGAGATACAAATCCAATATCACTGACATGCTGAATTGCTCTCTTATTCATAATCAAACTGACCCCTTGTCTGCCATGTGATTCACTATCTACTCCTGACCATATTTCAATTCCGCCTTAACTCCCCATGTCCTATCCTTCTAATGTCGCATCCCGTTTTCTTTGCTTCAGGTACACATAAAATACCTAGCTTTCTTGCGCGTATATTTTATCGTTATTCTCTTTCTTTAAGATCATTCACTTATCTAGCATCCCAAACACACCCGGTAATGGTTGCATGCGTTTCTTCAACCAAAGTTTCAATCTATTCCGAGGCTAGAAGGAATGGATTAATGGCCGGTGCAATATGGCGGATCCAATATTGTAAACTAAAATGCAAGTCACGTGATTTGAATGAAAGTCAGTACTAAGTGGTTCCTTTGGTCGCTGATGACAAATCCGGGGTCAAATTTGAAAAATTCAAAATAGCTGATAATATAGTAGAATAGTCATCAGCGACTTAAAAACCTCTTTAGTGCTGTCTTTCATTCAAGTCACGTGATTATTGCATTTTAGTCCACCATATTGGATCCGCTATATTGCATCCGCTATATTGAATCCGCTATTTTAAATTTCTCAATTTTGACCCCATATTTGCCATCAGAGACCAAAAAAACCCTCAGGAAATAAACTTTCATGATGAATACAGAATCATTTGCTTCTACTAGTTTTGGAACATAACGTCGATTTCGAGCCTACCAGTTAAATGGTTAAAAATAGATAAGCGAAATCAAAACAGTCACTAAAAGTCATATTGACACATAGTCCAAACCATTTTTTGTCAAGAATAATATATGCAAATTAAGAAATAAAATTATTCATGTTGGCTTTTAATTTTCATATAGGAAATTTGTTTATATATTAAGTACTTACTCTATAAACTAGTAATATGGAATAATAAATTTTCATTACCTGGCATATTTGATAACATAATAATTTAAGGAGAGTTATTATAAAGTAAATCTTGTAGGAATAATAACTATTGAAAGAAGTATGGAATTAGATTATGCTTTGGCATACTTTTGCAGCCTTCTTTAGCCTTCGTTAGCCAACGGTTGTCGTTTGACCCACCCAAAATTGGAAGGATCTACAAATTTGGTTCACACTACTTTTTGGTAAGACGCATATGTGAAAAAAGGTAAAAAGGAAAATTCTTCAATCATCTCAAAAATCGTTCTTATACATTTCTTAGGGTAACTAAAATAAAACGATGATAAAGAATGAAATGTGTACTTTATTTTGCAATACATGAATAATAATCGGTCTCGCTCCGAGGTGCAGAAATGTATAACACATTTATTTAATTTAGCATTGTAGACACATTTTAATCGGGGGTGGGACGCAAAAAAGTGTTGAGAATGTATTCGTGAAAGCAGAATAAGCTTTAACATAAATTCAAAAATTGTATTCCTGTTAAAAAAATATAAACCTACACTATGCTACTCTACTCTACGCTGCGTAAATTTTTTAAAACAGAATTCATGTTGTTTTCATTATAAGACACTTCAAGTTATTAATTGTTTCATTGTGTTTTATACATTAATATTCAAGTCTTTCACCTACAAATTCAAAATGTTTTCCATGGAAAACCTAAAATCGTAACGTTCAAAATTTAAGTTATTTGATTTTTAAATATTTGATTTATTATTGCTCATTTTTAATAAACAATCACTTATTGACAATTATTAGAAAACTGTTCTATTTCTTATTTTTAAAATTTTTAATTGAATGGGTCAAAAATGGGTTAATAGTTGTAAACTATATTTGAATAGGATTTGAAATTCAATATAAGCATTCTATTATTAAAAACTTTTAGAATATTCTTGTAAAATCAAATATTGCTGAACTTTTAATATTCCAAATACAGTGAAATTTTTAAAATCACGAATAAATTTATATTTACAGTTGACTGTGCTTTATAGACTGAATGATTTTATAATTGAAAAGATTAAAAAGCGAACTTAGCATCTAAAGATTCCCGGTCAAAAAGAAATTCACTGTCACTTCCTGGTTATTCGCCGTCCAGCGAGCACCCTGAAAATATTTTTTGATCGAATTTACTGTGTGAAGTATTGTGGTTTACACACGAAATACTTTAAAACGCTTTCCGATTGGGTTTTGGTTGCCAATTGGACAATCCTCGATTTCTGCTGAAGTCAATAGTCTGATAGCGCCGCTGTTCATGTTAATTTTCGCCCGTTTCCCCCTAACAGTAACCTGTAAATATAATCCACGAAAAATCTTTTGTCTGACAAATTGTTCGTATATTGCAAAGATGTCACCATTGGGCGTTGCTAACACAATTTGTTCTTCGATTGGCATGGGGTTAAGGAGAAAATTTTTGTTTCTCAATCGCACTGGTTTATCGGGAGGAAAAGTATATCTTCGAAGCTCGAATATCCGTGTCGGATTGTTGCGGAGACTAAGTCGAACGAATCTAAGTTCTTCAAGTTCAAATCCAAGTATGACAGGAGAAAGATGCGTGGTAGAAGGAGACCTGGACCTGACACGGAAAGGTGGCTCGGCAGTTGGTGAAGACCCGGCAGAAGAATGAGGCCTGGCGGAAGGAGACCTGGACCTAAAACGGTTAGGTGGCTCAGCAGTTGGTGAAGACCCGGCAGAAGAATGAGACCTGGCAGAAGGAGACCTGGACCTGAAACGAAGAGGTGGCTCGGCAGTTGGTGGAGACCCAGGAGAAGTAGGAGGCCTGGCAGGCGCAAGAGAATTTCCAGGAGATTGTCTCTCAGGAGAAAAAGAAAAAGGTCTACAACGAGAAACTCCAGGAATAGGTTCGCCATTAGGCAAACAGTCGAATTGTGCACTCAATTCTGCAACAAGAAACAAAGGATTATATTTTTCTTAAAGTATACAATATTATGGGGCAGAACACATCAAGTCTTCTGAATGTGGTTGTAATTGTTACTGTTGTCAACATCGTTGTCAACTGACAATTATTGCATTTTTTTCGATACATTTTTGTGATAAAGTGATGTCTCGTTATGCACAATCTTAATAGATTTTGTAAATATAATGATTTTGAAGCGCCCTCTAATGCGTTTAAGGAAAAAAGTATTTTTAATTTATTCAAGTTTCGTTCGACAGCTTCGATCGTCCTTGAAACGGATTCGATTCTAAATATTTTCGGTGCGTAATCGGGGAATCAAAAAAGAACTGATATTTTAATACCTTTGAATGCAAGCGTTCTTACCGGGTAAGAAAATTCAAATTTTATATCTTATCATTCACTGAAATTTCGTCCTAGGAAGTTGTAGTCCTTCCAGGAGTGGGAGTCGGAACTACTTCAATCTATAGAAACTCTTTTAGGAAGAAGCAAACATTCATTTCCAGAGTTGAATATTCGTTTCATTTAATATTAATTTTTTAAACTAAAAATCTAACTATTTCAGGTAAAGATTCATCGTTTTAGTCAAAAATTGATCTCTTTGGTGTGAAGTCAACTATTTATGGTAGAGCATTGATTATCTTTGGTGGAGAATTCTACTTTTATATTTTTGATGAAGAATTCATCTTTTTCGGTTGAAAATTTTATTATTTAGATGCAAATTTTCACTACCGACGCATACTATCGGTCCACTAACTGAGGGACCTATTGAAATTATTCTTGACTTTAAAAGGTGGTAGCGACATCCAGAATATAGATGAAGGCTACATTTTAATAGGTCACCCTATTAGCTGTCCGATACTGCCCGCCCGTAGTGTAATTATTTTGTTGAAAATTTCAACTAATTTGTTGAAAATTCGTCTTTTTTGGTTTAATTCAACTGTTTGTCATTTAAAATAAAATTTTTCTGAGGTGTAATTTTGGTTAATACTGAAAAAATACCAGAGGAATATAATCCAAAACTTTAAGATAGAAAGGAAGTTTCGCATAGGAAATCATTTCGAACCAATCGGGATTCGAAATTGTCCAAAAAAGCAGGAAAGTCTCAAACGTATTACTTCCTACGAAACTCTTAATGGAGGGCACTTGTCGCCAGCTTTACATAATAATGTTTACGTTCTCATCATAATTAGAAGGTGAAAAAAAGTTTAAGAACTCTATATTTTGAAAAATATTTTAAATATAGATTCAAATGTTTGAGGTTTGTGTTTCTCGCCAAAAATTCTATTGATACCTGTAGGATTTATTGACAGAAACCCGAATCCGATAATTTTAAATCGGTATCTTGAATGCCATGCAAGAGGTCGGTTTTTTAAAGTTATTCACTTTTTTTCTTCAATTTAAATCAATAACGGTGCCGACTAATTAGCCGGAATTGAATATTATGCCTGAAGGGTGGGAGTCTCCGAACTCACTCTACCCGCGAGAAAAGATATAAAAAACGGGGGGGGGGCCCTAAAAATGGGGGAGGATGTGGCCGAAGGTAAGTGTCGCCGAGCTCACTCTACCCCGAGAGATGATAAGAAAAATTACGGTGTGTTCTGGAAATTAAAGAGAATGTGAACGGGGGGTGGGTGTGGGTAAACTTACTCTACTCTCGAAAAGGGATATAAAAAGGAAAGCTAAACCTCTGAAAATAGGTCAGGGTAATACTGAAGGATGGCTTCCACCAAACTCATTCTACCTCTGAAAAAGAATATGAAATACGGGACAGGGGCTAGAAACAGGGGAAAATAAGAGTGTGAATAATGGATGGGGGTATCTGCACTTAATTTTTCCCCGAGAAAGGATATACAAAACGGGATGAACCCCTGGAAATAGGGGAGGATACGGCCGAAGGTATATGTCGCCAAACTCACTCTACTCCCAAGAGATGATAAGAAAAATTACGGTGTGTCCTGGAAATTAAGGAGAATGTGGACGGGGGGTGGGTTTCGGCAAAATTACTCTAATCCCGAAAAGGGATATAAAAAGGAAAGCTGACCTCTGGAAATAGGCCAGGGTAATACTGAGGGATGGTTTTCGCCAAAC
>CAKNYM010047330.1:3247-52396 GCA_932195095.1 Andricus curvator | reverse complement strand
CTCTGGAAATAGGCCAGGGTAATACTGAGGGATGGTTTTCGCCAAACTCATTCTACCTCTGAAAAAGAATATAAAATACGAGTTAGGGGCTAGAAACAGGGGAAAATAAGAGTGTGAATAATAGATGGGTGTATCCGAACTTACTTTGCCAAATTCACTCTAGGCCCGATACAGGATATAAAAAAATGAAGGTTTGCCTGAAAACGGAAAAGGATATGGCTGGAAGCGGGCAACGTGGGCAACACTCTAGCCCTGAAATAACGATATAAAAATTGGTGGTGGCCGGAAACAAGCAAGGGTATGAATTATGTGTGTCTGCCGCCGGAAAAAGTAATAATAATAGTACCTAATAAGTGTTCTCTGTGAAAACAACTGTCTTCCCGCATTTTTTTATGAAAACCTATAGAAATGATTAAACTTTAATTTTGTTTCAAAGAACGGCTCAATTGAAAAATTGACGATCGATATATTTTTCAATCGACTTTTCCTTAAAATGCATGACTGGGATTTTGTTTGCAAGATCCAAGAAGTTAGGGGTAAGGTTGGATAGTTTTCGGTAGTGTTCGAATCCTCAGAAAGTGCGATTTTTAAAAGCATTTGATCATATATATATTTACTTGAAATTATAGAAATATTGTATATTACTATATTTACCAATAGAACTGAGGATAACCACGAAGGATAAGATGAATGTATAGACAATCCTCATCTTTCCAAATGAGAGGAAAAACTTATTAATTTATTATAGAAGAATTTGCTTAACACTGTAACCAATGAATATTCTAGTGCTTCATTAGATTTCTTATTCTATACTACAGTCTTTATCTCTAAAAGTAAACATGCCAAGGTTGCCCTTCTGAGATATTTACATTCGATAAGAGTCAGTCTCAAGGAAAAAATATTGGTTATGCAGGAATAAGAAATATTCTAGATTCTATAAAAGTACACAGTATAGCTCAAATATATTTTTTATCTTAAGTTGGATGAAAACGTTAAAAATAATTAAAAACTACATATGAAGTCATGAGTGTGGTTGTGAGTCAGCCTCCCGATAAAAATTATCCGACGCCGGATATTTTTACTTGTATAATGCAAATAAAATTGGAAATGATAAGCAGTGGAACTGCTTCGTACGACTAATCCGAATTTAAAAGTGTTGTAACGAATTCCAAAGATTTCAAGGGATTTTAAAGTATTCTATGAGATTTCAAAGGCTTTTAAAAATTTTCAGAGATTTTCATGTATTGCCGTATAGTTAGATGAATTTCAGAGAATTTCTTAAGATTTAATGGATGCAAAGGATCTTTCTTCAGTTTTGACCTTTAAATCGGAAACTTTCTGTTACACAATCTGACTTCGGTTTTGAAACAAATATTGTCTTTCAGATATTATACCAATCTAATTGACGAGATTTCGAGGAGTCGTTCATTATTCTCGAAATCTGATTTAGATATACAATAACATATTGCTGAAGTCAGATTTTGAGACATTTTAATCTGAATCCTACATTAAGTCCCAAAATGATATGAGTTTCTCAACGTATAATAATATTAATAATATAGGGGAGAGTGGTCCTAAGTCGGCACTGTGGGTTAAGTCGGCACCCTCGCGTTTCTCAGAGATGGCGAACGTTTTGGCTTAACCATTTTGTTGTATGACAGGCTGATAGACATGAAAATAATTTACGCTGACAATTGTCACTTTAGTTTCGCTTGACAGCGTGAGCGGGTTATAAATTTTTCATGCAAATGGAATTCCATTTTCTTCCATTCTTGTGGATCAGCTATAGGTGTGTAAATATTTTGAAAAGTGCAATCGAGTAAGTGCGTTGGTTTTGTTTTCTGTGTGCTTGCGCCTGATAATGGTCCTGAGTCGGCGAAAGACAGGTGTTCCTGAGTCGGCACCTTTTTTTTGTTGCTTTTGTCGTTATTTTATTTCATTGTGTTTCAATTCCATGTCACTCGTCTCTTGTTGGTTTTTTTTAGTTTGGTTGTGTTTTGACTGAAACCTAAAAATTCTTCTATTATCTCAAAAAATTGTTCCTAAACGTTTCTTAGGGTAATTGAAATAAAACAATGATAAAGAATAAAGTTTTCACTTTATTTTGCAATAAATAAATGCATAATCTAGCTTCGAGGTTCGGAAATTAATAACACATTCATTTAATTTAGCATTTGGGACAGATTTAAATTTCTGATTAAATGGTTCGTGAATGGGTTATATTACTCGGAAACTATATTTAAATAGGATTTGAAATTCAATATAAAGGTTCTATTATCAAACAGTTTAATTTCAAAATCATGAATAAATTGACAACGTACTCTTAGATCTGAATAATTAAAATGAAAACCTTTCGAATTAAAAGATTTCAGGATCACGCATTGTGAACTGAATAATTTCATAATAGAAAAGGTGAACAAGCAAACTTAACGTCTGAAAAAATGTTGAAGTAGAGCTTATTTTGAATCTCATTATATCATGTGATATAAAAGATGTGATATTTTCATTGATTGGGCAGATTTTTCTTCTATAATATTATAAAACTCCCTGTTAAAAAAAAAATTATTGTCACTTCCCATTTTTTCGCGGTTCAGCTTTACCCTGAAAATATTTTTTAGATCGAATTAATGGTGTGAAGAATCGCGGGGTACGTATTCTACTCTAAAACGCCTTTCGATTTGGTTTTGGTTGCCTAATGGACAATCAGCAATTTCTTCCGGGGTTAATTTTTCAAAAGCGCCGCTGTCCATGTTAATTTTCGCCCGTTTCCCCCTAATAGTAATAGGTAAATATATTCCACGAAAAATCCTTTGTTTGGAAAATTTTTCGAATATCGCCAGAACGTCACCATCAGGCGTTGTTAATACAATTTGTTCTCCAGTTGGCATGGCGATGAGGACATGATTTTTGTTTTTCAATCGAAGTGGTTTATCGGAAGAAAAAGTGTATCTTCGAAGTTCAAATATTTTGTTCGGATTATTGTGGGGAATAAGTCGAACGAATCTAAGTTCTTCAGGTGTAAATCCAAGTATGAGAAAAGGAAGATTCCTGGCAGCAGGAGACCGAGACCTGTCCTGAAGAGTTCGCTTGGTAGGAGGGAGCGACCTGGCATAAGATCCAGGTATGGCAAGAGAAAGTGTAGTATCTGGTGAATGTCTGTCAGGAAAAGAAGCAGAAGGTCCGCAACGAGGAGCACCAGGAACAGGCTGTCCATCAGGCAGACGCTCCATTTGTAAACTGAATCCTGCAACAAGAAACAGAAGATTACATTTTTCTCAAAGTGCACAGTCGTATGTTGGTTATTCATAAGTTGAACAATGTGTTTTTAATTGTCAATGCACTTATTAACATAGCTGTCAACTGTTGTCAACGTTTCCATTCAATTATTCTGGTCATAAAAACACTTGAGGTTATGTTATTCAGAAGAAAAAAATCACTTGGAATTCCTTCTGGAAAACCGTGTAAGGATCCACGCATATTAAGGAATTCTACGTGGGGTTATACGTGGAATTCGGGTGGTAAATCAAAACTATTGACACAGAATACTCATGTGGAATGCTTGTGGATTTCCATGAGAATTATAAAAACTGCATGGATTTTTTACGTGTATTTTCAAAGTAAATATTTGCGTGAATTATTAAACGAGACATTTCATTATGGTGTCTTAGTAATCATTTATGGATCTTAGATAATTAGCTAGGGCAAAATATATGAATTTTTCTGATACTTTTCAGAATAGAAGATCAAACTTAATATTAGAAGGAAGAGTAAGTATTCCTCTACCAAGAGACTGATAAGCGCACTAGACTCTGATAGTAATTTTTAGCGTTAAAAGTAATAAGCGAGTAGAATTGCGCATGTGCAATACATTAGGGAAATTATGATCGTTATAAGTGATAGAATATTAAAGTTTGATTATGGTTTGATTAATCATGCATTCAATTTTCTTTATCCCTCGTATCTATTTATTTTCAGCTTAGTTTTAACACCAAAGGGAAGAAATTTAGGGGGGAACGATTGAAAAACGAAACTTCTTATTGGGCTTATTTCTCATCATAAAAATCAACATAAAAAATTCTCACTTACATCAAAAAAGCACGCAAGATGCAAGAAAAATTTACCTAGCAAACTTCATTCTTTGTCAAATATCCTAAACATTTTACACCACTCATTGATATTTCGCAGAAAAACGTTTTCATTATTAAAACAAAACGAATCCAAAAATAATTTTCGAAATTCTACAAAAATGAAGAGATAGAAGATTGAAGCATCTATGTCTAATAACATTGTTACAAAAAAATCTTTAAAATTTTCGGCAACTCACACACCTCAAGCACACTCTTCCGTGCTTGTTAATTACTTAGCACAATTTTTGTGCTAACCTGAATCAAGATTAAAAAATTACGTAAATTTGAAAAACAATTTTAAGAACCCGAGAACAGACAGTCGCGCGCCCTAGGCGCGCTTCAACTTGCGAGACTTTTTTTCCAGTTTACGTCAAAAATGGTGCTGACTAATTGACGGGAATTGAATATTATGTGCCCGAACGCACTCTACTCACAAGAAATGATATAGAAAAACGGGGGGAACCACTGGCAATGGGAGAGGATGTGGCCGTAGGTAAGTTTCGCCGAGATCACTCTACACCCGAGAGATGATGAGAAAAATTGAGGTGTGTCCTGGAAATGGGGGATAATGTGGACGGAAGATGTTTGTTGCCAAACATATTTTACCTTTAAAAAAGATTTTGAAAAACGGGGGATGGGTTGGAAACAGAGGGAAATGATGTCGTCAAACTCACTCCAGTCCTGAGAAAGGATATAAAAACAAGCAGGGAGGGGGGGGGGGGTGAAGTTGGCGAGAGTGTGAATAATAGGTGGGTATCGCCGAACTTACTCTGCCCTGCGATAGGATATAAAAAATGGCGGGAGCCCCTGGAAATGGGGGAAGATGTGGCTGAGGCGTGAGTACCACCAAACTCACTCTTCCCCAAAAAGGATATGAAAACAATAGGGGACCTCTGTAAATAGGATAGGGTAATACTGACGTGCGGTTGTCGCCATACTCATTTCATCCCTGAGAAAGAATATCAAAAAAGGGTGGCCAGGAAATAGGGGATAATGTGGCTAGAGTGTGAGTGTCGCCGAATTCACTCTGTGGAAGTGGCTTGGAATGGGCAAGAGTGTGAATAATGGGTGGTGTTGCCAAACTCAATCTAGCTCCTAAAAAAAGATGCAAGAAACGTGGAGTAACCCTGAAAATATGCGAGGGTGAGAATGATGAAAGAGTGTCACCGAATTCACTCTAGCCACGCGTTAGGATATAAAAAAACATGAAGGACTACTTGAAATGGACCAGGGTGTGACTCAGAAGGAAGTGTTGCCAAGCACATTCCACCCCCAATAATGAATATGAAAAACGGGGAAAAGGGTACTGGGGAAGGATGTGGCTTGGGGGTCTCGCCAAATTCACTATAGGCCCGATAAAGGACATTAAGAAACTGAAGGTGTCTCTGGAAATGTAGGAAGATATGTCTGGGAGCGGGCAACGTCGAACGTACTCTAGCCCCGAAAAAACGATATAAAAAAACAGTAGGGGCTGAAAACAAGCAAGTGTCTAATAAGTGTTCTGCGCGTAAACAACTTATAGCTCTCTTCCCGCATTTGCTCATGAAAACCTATGCGAATGATTGAATTTTAATTTTGTTGCAAGGAACGATTCAATTTAAAAACTGACAATAGGTATAGGTTCCAATCAACTTTGCCTTAAGATACATGACTGGGACTTTGTCAGCAAGATCCAAGCGGTTAGGTGTATGGTCAGGTAGTTTTAGGTAAGGTTCGAAACCTAAGCGCGAGTGCGATTTTTAAGAGCATTCGAGTGTGCTATTATACAGGGTGTCCCAGGAGTATTGCCATTCCTTGCCCCTTAGAAAAAGAAAATTGAAATCGAAAAGTCCCAAAACATTTTTGGATCCGGTGCATATTTTGGGTACTACAGAACATTGAAATTGCATGTAGGTGAACATCTAGTTTCAAGTGTAAGTGCGACCCCGAAAAGCAATTTTTCCTATGGCGGTAACTTCATATTGCTTCGAGCATTCAACAACAAAAAAATGCGATTACGAATGTGTTTGTCTGTTTGAATCGAATGGGCTCAAGTTTTATCGAATCGCAAATTAACTTTCCGAAAAATCAATTCTTTTATTCAAACATGATCGAGATAAAATATTGGCTCACCGAAATTCGGTGCATGAAAAAAATGGAAATGTAGGCTATGTTCTCTGAAATTTGATGAGAGTAAAACAAATAATTTCAGTGAGCATAGATAATTCATACATTATTGCAAATAATCAGTGACCGTCCCTGATTAATGTAGAATTCAATGAAATGATTTGATTTCTATGAATTCTCCTGGAAGAATGGAATTCTTTTGAAGATCTTTGAATTCTCTTGAATAATTCAGGGCGCAACTTGATTTATTTTGAATTTTCTGATTTTTCCTCAGAACATGAAATTCTTTTCAATTATTTTCCAATTCATCAACTTTGTTCGAAGGTAGACTACATTCTTTAAAACTTCTTTGAATTCCTCTAAAATCTTTATAATTCATATTGAATTACTGTAAATTTCTTTTAAATATTTTAAATTCTAGAGAATTATTTCGATTTTTCAGAATTCTGCAGATTTAAAAAAACGAGTATATCTTAATTGAGGAGTCATTTACCGCCAACCAAAGTTGATGCATTTGAAAATATATGAAAAGAATTCCATGTTTTCAGAAGAATTCATAGAATCAAAAATAAATCAAATTACATCCTAAATTTTTCAAGAGAATTCAAAAATCTTTGAAAGAATTCCGAAGATTACGAATGAGTTCTAGGAAATCGAGAAAATTCTGCAGAATTTGAAAGATTTTATGGAATTCAAAATAACTTAACGTGTATTCTAAATATTGCACGAAAATTCAAAAATATTTTCAATCTTTTTGTCTATATAAATTCACGTCTTTCTTTTCCAATCTCCTTTTCTCTATCTCATCCTATCCTGCTTCTATCAATGTCAATATTTTTCTATCTCTCTATCAATCTAAACTACCGTTAACTTTTTCAATCTCCTTTTTCCTATCTAGAGAAAAGATAGAGAAAGGGGTATTGAAAAAGATAGCCATGAATTCAGATTGAAAAATATATAGAAAAAGATTGACGTTGATAGATGTATGATACAATGAGATAGGGAATAGGTGATTGAAAAAGATAAAGGGAGTTTAGATTAATTGAGAGATAGAAAAAGATTGACGTTGATAGAAGCAGGATAGGATGAGATAGAGAAAAAGAGATTGGTAAAGAAAGACGTGAATTTATATAGACAAAAAGATAGAAAAACATTGACGTCGATAGAAGCAGGGTAGGGTGAGATAGAGAAAAGGAGATTGGAAAATATAGACGTGAATTTAGATTGACAAAGGGATGGAAAAAGATTGAGGTGGGTGGACAAAGGAAAAGGTGAGACAGAGGAGAGGGTATTTTAAAAGATAAACGTGAATTTAGATTGAAAAATAGATAGAAAAAGATAGATAGAAATGTAGATTGATTTAGAGATAGAAAAATATTGACGTGGATAGATGAAGGATATGATGAGATAGAGAAGAGGCTATGGAAAAAGATAGACGTGAATTCAGATTGAAAAATAGATAGAAGAAGATAGACTTTGATAGATGTGTGATACAATGAGATAGGGAAAAGGATATTGAAAAAGATAGATGGAAGTGTAGATTGATTTAGGGATAGAAAAATATTAACGTGGATAGATGAAGGATATTATGAGATAGAGAAGAGGGTATTGAAAAAGATAGACGTGAATTTAGATTGAAAAACAGATAGAAAGAGATTGACGTTGATAAACGTAGAAGAGGATGGAATAAAGAAAAGGAGATTGAAAAAGATAGAAGGGAATTTAGATTGACAGTGAGATAAAAAAAAAGGTTTATTTGGATAAATAATGGATAGAATAAGATAGAAAAGACGGTGTTGAAAAAGATAGACGTGAATTTATATTGACAAAGAGATAGAATGGGATACATTCTCTCTATCTCTTTCTATCATAAAGATTCAAAATTATTCAAGAAGATATGATCTATATCTTTTTAATTCCAGCAGGGGACGCTAGGTGGCTGAGCGGAAAAGTAACCAGCAAGTGAAATCAGACTTCGGGCCTATAAGTAGAGGCCTAGCAAACCGTTTTCTTCCAAGTTCGTGACAGTTGTCGACTGTGAGATAGAGAAATTAATTTTAATTAGGTGGGTATATAAGCATGGACGTCACGTTGTCTTTCTGATACGTGGTCAAAGTCAAATGAATTTTTTAAATTAATTTTTTAACTTTTCGATGGACTCCCCAATTTTGAGGGATAGAAAATATAAGAGTCCTCGGTCACGAAGGATACAGAAAGAGATTCAAAAAGATTGAAATTAGTAATAGATAGATAGACTAAGGAGATAGAAAAAGATCAGTCTTCGGTCACGAAGAATAGTGAAAGAGATTAAAAAAGATTAAAATTCGTAATAGATAGATAGACTAAGGCATAGAAAAAGATAAGAGGCCTCCGTCACGAAGGATAGAGAAAGAGATTGAAAAAGATTGGAATTCGTAATAGATAGATAGGCTAATGGATCGAAAAAGATAAGAGTCCTTCGTGATGAAGGATAGAGAAATAGATAGAAAGTTATTGAGATTAGGGATAAGAAAAGATAGCATTTTAGGGATGCAAAGTGCCTCATTGAGAGAGATAGAATACTTCTGTCTTTTCCTATCCCCAAATTTCTATCTTTTTCAATCTTTTTACTTCCAGCAGGGCCGGGATGGAGATAGGAATCAGATAAGAACCGGCACCAATTGATTAAATCCCAGAAATTCAGATTCACGTAAAGCTTAAAAAAGATTCATTAAAATTATAAATATATCATATATTATTATATTCACCAATAGAATTGAGGAAAACGGCGAAGGACAAAATCAGAGTATACATAATCTTCATCTTTCCAAATTAGAGGAGAAACTGGTTAATGTGTTATAGGAGAATTTGCTTAGCAATATAGCTAATGAATATTCTAGTGCTTCATTAGATGTTATAATCTGTAATGTAGTCCTTATCTCTAAAATTACACGCGTCAAGCTTGCTCTTCTTGGATATTTACATTTGATAAGAGTCAGTTTCAAGGAAAAAATGTTAGTTATGTGGAAATAAGTAATATTTCAGATTTTATAAAAGTACACTTAATGGTATACACAGTAAATACGAGATGTATTTTTTATCTTAGGCTAGATAATAACGTTACAAATAATTAACGACAAGACATAAGGTTGTGAATGTGGTTCTGAGTTCGCCTCCCTATGAAAATTATCCGACGTCGGAACGTTTTCCTTTTCAATTTTTTGCAACGTTTTTATCCAACTATATCTATGTCCCTAACAACTATACCTTCAGCTTCAATCAGGTCTTTTTTGTTAGATTATTATAATTATATTATCATTATTTCGGCTCACCTTCCAACCACATGTACTCATGACCTGTTACTTCGCTACTAAACACGGTCGCGAAACGCGGCAAGTGATTAGTATATTCGTTGGTGTTAGTCGTTGTTTTGGAAGTGTACATTCTGCTCGACCATTCGTCATAATTCGCCTGTATACACGCTGAAGACCCCTTCTATAGGGATCCAACAAGCACACTGGGGAGCCCTATAGGGATCCAACATTCATCCTGAAGAGCCCGTTCATAGGGTTCCAACATTCATACTGGAGAGCCCGTTTACAGGAATCCAACCATTCATCCTGGAGAGCCCTATAGGGATCCAACATGCATACAGCAGAATCCATTTATAGGAAGCCATCTTTCTTACAGATGCTAGTTCCAATGTCAACGACTGAGACCAACGATTCAGAATATTAACTTCATTTACATTAAAGGGCGAAAGCCAAACACAACTTCACACACGCACATGCACATACACATATACAAAAATATAGTCAAAAAATAAAAGTCAAAAACCACGGGTCGGTAATCAATGAGACTACCTGCATCTACCTTTTTGGGTACCATATACGTTACGCCCTCCGTTGTAAAAGAGGGCAAGCGATCTGAGTTCTCCAAGATGTTTTGAAGGGGCCCCATACATATATGGGGTCCCATATATATCGGAGCCTGAGATGGATAGACTCTTCATGCCAGGCAACCGTGAAACTATGTCCTTTTCTAGACGGAGCCACGTCGTGTCCAATTGACTTGACCTATGAGTACCCCAAATTCTCGATCTGCAAGTCCGCGATAGAAACGTTTTTCGACTGCCAAAAAAGTCCTATTGTCATTTCTTCTCGCGATCGCCATCTAAAATCGTCGCAGCCGCGCTGACAAGACCATGAGCCTCTGTTTCAGATGGTCAATGACTTCGTCCAAGTTCGTAGATGTTCTTGAACTGACGTTATGTACAAACTTCCCAAATTTTCTCTTATTTTACTAATCTCCCCTTAAAGTCAAAACTTCCGTGGAGGGTTTGACATCTTTCTCGGTAGCACAGTTGTTAGTAGCCCGGACTCTGAGTTGTATACTCATTATCCCGGTACACTGCGACCGCAGCGCAATATGCAAGAGTCTGCACCTGTAGCAAGGTCATATCCTGCTGCAAGAACGGAGGCATTATCTCGGTGTCCAAGCCGCCAACTAACCGAAGAAGGTCCTTATTGAGTCTAAAGTTTGGCAGCCCGTTTCTCATTGGTGGTTTTTGATCTGCGAAATCTAGGATGTCATCAGTGAAGCACACCATTAGACGCAGGCTTTCCTCATCGAGCTCTTCAATAAGTTCAGCAGGAGTAGGGGCAGGCTCCGGTGGCTGCAAGCCTGTGGGCAATGAGACAGTCGCCCTGCTACATCCTCCAGATCCAAGACCAGCTCATCCATAGCCTCTCGTGTCACGGGTATATGAACCTCCTCTTCCACCGCATCTGCGGGGTGCGCTACAGGTGCTGCTAGTTGTTGTTGTACCTGTTTTTCGATGTCACTTATTTCGACCTCAGATATGAGGTCACGTCCCTCAATGGATCTTAATTGAACAGCAAGATGTTGTCCAGTGACTCTATGGGCCATTCGGTTGATGGTTCTTCTAGGGAGGATGCTCCTGCTTATTAGCCGACGTCTTTGTTGTTTAAGGTCGTCTTGAGTTATATATATATATATATATATTTATATATATAACGGCCAACGGCCATGACACGCTGAAAAAACCAGTTCTCGTCAGATCACTGAAGTTAAGCAGCGTTGGGCGCGGTTAGTACTTGGATGGGTGACCATTCGAGAATACTGTGTGCTGTTGGCATATTATGGGTGTGGTGAGCCCAAACTTGTAGTTATTTATAACTACAAGAAAACTATCCACCTAGAAACACTACCCGATTCGGGTAGTGTCACGCCTACCCTGAAAGGGAAATGGCTTAATGGTATACAATATACACTATCGTCGGAAATTGACGGTCGCTTCAGCGAAAGCATTATTATTAAAAATCACTGCAGCATTTAAAACGTGATTACTCGTTCAAAATAGAGCAAGGAATATTTTTGAAGAACCGTTAGAAAGCTTATTAAATTATGCGCCAATTGAGCCCTAATAGAGATATTTGTGATTTTTCGCAAATAATAGACCACGTGAGAACTATTTTCAAAAAATGCGAGAATTTCTTGAATTTTGTACCTTAACTGCAACTTGTGACCAATAAAACTTCAAAAATCTTCACGGTTTCTCGAGATGCGGCGTGATCGCTAGGCTGGAATTTTACCGCTGCATCGGCGGCGCTTTGTGAAAGCTACAGCGCGTGACTCGATAGACCTTCGGCAGCCGTTGCTATCGTGATTTTCAAACGTTCATAATTATTAAACAAAGTTCCACCTACAAAAAAACCGGGACATGTGTATAATATTTGTCAATGTACTATCGATTGATGATAGTCTCACTCAACAGTCAATGTCGCAGATTAGGCCTTCCCTTGTATGCCTCACTAAGACTAACTAATTCAGAAAATAATGTATGAAATAACAAATTCTCACAAATTTACCTATTATGGTAAAATAATTTGAGGAGATTTAATAGAAAATGAATAGAAAAATATATGAAAAGGTTTGAAGAAGAAGGGGGGCGCATTTTTCCTCAAACCGATGCTGCTATCTAATCTGTAGTAATAGTAGTAGTCTCTAGGTACAATAACTCTCGAAAGAATTATGTAATCAAATTGTGCATTGGCATACTTTTTCAAAGTACAAAAAACAGCCAAGTTTCTTTATCCGGCCTTCTTCAGCCAAAGGTTGTCATTTTACCCATAAAAATTCTAATGAATAATCAAAATTTCATATTTTGAGCCAAACCAGGTAGCGGGGTAAATCTAGGTTACTAAAATGAAACCATGACAAAGAATCAAATTTGTACTTTATTTTTCTATATATGAATTGATCAACTTACATACTTTTTTATAAACATTTGAAATTTCAAATTCATTTCATTTTTCATGTTCTAATACTGCTACACTACATTGAAAAATCCAGTCAATTGAAAATGTACGCTTAGAAATAAAGACCTTAAATGGAGAATATTCAAAGTTAAAGATTTGAGCATTTCGCGCTGTGAACTGAATGATTTCAGAAGTAGAAAAGTTAATAAGCCAACTTAACGTTACGAAAAACACTTGTAATGGAACTTATTTTAAGTTGCATTATATCATTTGATATTGAATTGGGGATATTTCGAGTTATTGTATAGATTTTTCTTATATACATTTGTAAAATTACTGATCGAAGGAAATTCACATCCATTTTCCGGGTTTTCCTGGCCCAGCGGCCACCTTGAAAGAATTTTTTAAATCAAATTAGTGCTGTGAAGAATCGCGGGGTACGCATTCTGCTCTGAAACGCTTTTCGATTGGGTTTTGGTTGCCTGTTGGACAATCCGCAATTTCTGCTAGGGTTAATTCTTTGAAAGCGCCGCTGTCCATGTTAATTTTCGCTCGTTTCCCTCTCCTAGTGACAGGTAAATATATTCCGCGAAAAATCTGTTGATGGGTGAATTTTTCGAATATCGCAAAAACATCACCATTAGGTGCTGATAATACAATTTGTTCTTCAGTGGGCATGGGGATAAGAACATGATTTTTGTTTTTCAATCGAACTAGTTTATCGGGAGGAAAAGTGTATCTTCGAAGTTCGAATATCAGAGTCGGATTGTTGTGGGGAATTAGTCGGACAAATCTTAGTTCTTCAAGTTTAAATCCAAGTATTAGAAGGAAAAATTGGTTCGCTACGAGGAACACCAGGAATAGGATCTCCATTCGGCAAACACTCAAACTGAGAACCCAAGTCTGCAACAAGAAACAGAGGATTCAAGTTTTCTTAAAGTACATAGTCGTTGAGTTGTGAATCATGAGTTGTGAATGTGGTGATAATTGTCAATTTAGTTTTCAACATAGTTGTTAACCGCGTAGGTCTTCATGTGGATTAAGGAATTCCACGTGGGTTATGCGTAGAATTCTACCTGAAATTCGGGTCGTTAAATGGAAGAATTCAGAAGCAAATTTCAAGTGGAATGCCTCGTTCATTTCCACGTGAATTAGGGAAATTACACGAATTTTTCTCCTGGATTTTCAGCGTGGATTTTCTTGTAGATCCGTACATGGAATTCTACGTACCATTCAAAGTGAAACGACCTCTTGGATTATGAAACGAGGTATTCATATAGTGTACTTAGTATTCAAAAATCAAATATGCAATTCGTGAAAATGCAATATGCAATATTTGAATAAATTTGAGAACAACAGAGATTTACAACTCAATATAAGTAAGGAGGGATTTTGGTTCTAGCCTAAAATTCAAAATTTTCTGAAATATTCCATATTGATCCTTGAAAGTTGTAAATCTTTCAGAAGTTGGAGTCAAAACTACTTCAATCTATTGAAACTCTTTTCCAAAGGAAGAATAATTCATTTTTAGAGTTCAATATTCGTTTCTTTTGTTGTTGAAAATTTTTTTCAACGAAAACTTAGTGGTCCGATACTATTCTTCGGTAGTTCAAATATTTTATTAAAAAGTCTACAACTTATTGAGAGTTGTATTTTTTGGTTGAATTCGACTGTTTGTTATCTAAAATCGAAATCTTTATTGGGTGAAAAATCAGTTTAAATATTTGGCTTTGAGCATTCATATTCATTGCTTGGAAATTCAACTGCCTGATTGATAGTTCAACTTAATTCAGCATTTTTTTCTAACCTCGAAAAACAGCTTGAAACTATAAAACCCAGCAATATCAACCCTCAAGCCATATAACATTATACCTTCAAAGCTCAATAAACTTCAGATCGATATAAGCTATAACCCTAAAATCCATACCCTCAAAATGTATAACCACAAAACTCATAAATCTCAAATCCCAATAAACTCTAAACCCAAAATGCAGCAAAAAAACGAAAAAACTTACACGCAAATTTCAAACCTCAATCTCGGAGAGTTTTAGCTTTATAATTCCATACGTCGATCACTTCATAACCTCAAACCCCATAAGCTCCATAACCCTGAAGTCCCATAACACTTAAGGCAAGAATATAGTTCCAGACACTTAAGGCAAGATTAGAGTTCAAGCCACTTGAGGCAAGATCTTAGCTCTCCAGCCACTTAAGGCAAGATCTATTGTAAATCCAGCCATTTATGGCAAGATCTGAGTTTCAGCCACTTAAGGCAAGATCTTAGCTATCCAGCCAATTGCCTTAAGTGACTGGATCACCACTAGATCTCGCCTTAAGTGACTGGATCACCACTAGATCTTCCCTTAAGTGGCTAGAACTCTGATCTTGTCTTAAGTGTCTGGAACTCTAATCTTGCCTTAAGTGACTGGAACTCTATTATTGCCCTAGGTGTCTGTATCACCAATAGATCTTGCCTTAAGTGGCTGGATCACCACTAGATCTTCCCTTAAGTGGCTAGAACTTTGATCTTTCCTTAATTGGCTAGAACTCTGATCTTGCCTTAAGTGGCTGGAATTACAATAGATCTTTCCTTACGTGGCCGCTGAGCTAAGATCTTGCCTCATGTGACAGGAAATGACTGATCTCGCCTTAAGTGGCTGGATCACCACTAGATCTTGCCTTAGGTATCTAGAACTCTAATATTGCCTTAAGTGGCTAGAACTCTAATCTTGCCTTAAGTGGCAAAACTCTAATCTTGCCTTAAGTGGCTAGAACTCTAATCTTGCCTTAAGTGGCTGGAACTCTAATCTTGCCTTGAGTGTTATGGGACCTCAGATAATCAGCAAGGGCGAAATACATCAATTTTACGGATCTTATCATCTATATTCATGATGTATACTGATAACAGTATTGGAACCGTAAAGGTTGCTCTACGAAGAGACTAATAAACAAACTAAATTCTAATAGTAATCTTCAGAGTTAAAAGTCATAAGCAAGGAGAAGTGCGCATATGCTCTACAAAAGGGAATTTATCATCGTTAAAACCAATAGAAGATAAGGGTCTACACAGCGACTAAGAAATTTATATATTTGATTCATCATGCATTAAATTTTCTTCATCCGTCGTGGCTATTTATTGTCAGCTTAGTCTTAACTAGGATAAAAGTCATATTCGTAATAATAGATGAAAAGAACTTTTCAGCCTCTAAACAATTTTTCAAGAATAAATTAAGATTTATGGCTGTATTTTTCCCAAAAAGGATAAAATTTAGAGGGTAGCGATTGCAAAATTAAAATTCTTTTTAGGCAGCCTATAGAGTATATCATGATATGATACCAGTTAGTATCAACAAACCTAATTTCCAGATATTACGAAAAAAGGTGGTCACCTAAAAACTTATCCAAACACTTTTTAGATACTCAAAATTATAAATATATTGAATATTACTATAGTCACCGATAGAATTGAAGATAGCCGCGAAGGATAAGATCAGATTATATACAATCCTCATCTTTCAAAATTAGAGGAGAAACTGATTGATCTATTATAAGAGAATTTGGTTAATAATGTAACTAATGGATATTTCAGTGCTTCATTAGATTTTATAATCTATACTATAGTTTTTATCTTTTAAATTAAACGCGTCAAGCTTGGCCTTCTGAGATATTTACATTTGATAAGACTCAGTTTCTAGAAACAAAATTTGGCCATGTAGACATAAATGATAATCTAGATTTTATGAAAGTATATATCCTAAATACGGCGACTACAATCATAGTAAAAAACAAAAGTCGAATCGTAAATATAGAATCCAAATAAAATGTAAAGTGAAAATCAGAGCAACTGCTTTATATAAATGATCATAATTCAAATGTATTGCAACAGACAGAATACGAATGACTTTATTGGAATTTACCAGATATCAATGGACCTACAATTATTTTATAGTGTTTTAAAGATTCAAATGAAAAAAAATGAATTTAGTAGGATTTTACTTTTAGTTTTAACCTCTAAACCGGAAACTTTCTGCTACAGAGTATTAAGAGTATATGATAGACTTTAGCAATAGTTCTGAAATTTAAAGAGAAAAAACTGAATTTTTAAAAATTGAAGCAGTCACTCAAGAAATCTAATGTACGTATACAATACAACAGTGCTAACGTGAAATTTGATGAAATTTTAACCTGATTCCTAAATTTTGTTACAAAACGATCTGAGTTTCTCAGTAAAACATAACATTAATAATATACATATTAGTAGTAATAAAATGTGTTAACTGGAATAAACATGTAAAGGTTTTCAAATTATCAACTACACAGAGAAATCCTGTGCAGCAATAATTAAATGTTCGGGGACCATGATGGGATAACCCGTATTCGAGAAATTTTTCAGGAGAACGGAAAAACTTATCATTTGTTATTATCGTGTAATTTTTTGGTTAGCGTTAACAAAACTGAATGAAAAGCTTAAGCCACGACTACATAGTGCTGGATTTAACATACGATTGACACTTCGTCTCATTTTTCTACGCAAAAAACCGTTTTGGGTGGATGATTTTTTTCAAACTGCTTCGAAAACTCTCTAATCATAATCAGTGGTTTACTTTTCGAGTCTATTAAGCCCTCTATTAAGAAAATCTTAAGGGCCGCAACCGTCTCCTCTTTTGAGGATCTCTTTGAGAGGACCGTATAGTTTGAGGCTCATGAGGCTATAGAGAATCAACGTAAGAATTCTCGTGAGACTTCCTAATCAAAAATCAAATACCCCTCGGCGACTACCGCAGTATACTCCTCGTTCCATGCCCGATGCCTCAATGTAACTACTGCCCTGGAATACACTACCATAAACACTGTCCTGTCATATTGGGCCGGCAGTCGGAAGCTCTTGCGGTAAACTGGTGAGCTCGGGCGGCCGAGTTCCCCGATCAGACCGCCTCCGCCGTACTTGGCGTACCTCGGTCCTAAACGCCGTGTATTCCGTTCTCACCAGCCTGCCTCGAGTCCGCGGGCTTCTAGGCAATCGAGAGGTGATAGCTGAGATGGACCTGCCCACTTCAGATAGTTTGTAAAAACCGCGATCTTGAATGAGGCCGAGCTTAAGGCTCGACGACCATGTACCCCTCAGGCGCTCCTAGCCGCCGTAGAAGCTACTCTCTTCCTTGCAGGTACTGTTCACCTAGAACCCAATCTTCAAGATGCTGTATACGCCGATACTTTCCATTAAGCCCCGGGCGTACTCTAACAACTACGAATATCGAAGTGAACGACGATTTCCTTGAAGAGCACAGATCCATGTTCGTGATTCTCTTGCAGTATCATACTTCTCTCTTCCACGACGGCGGTCGATTCAAGCAGACCCTCGCGACCGTCTAGATCGAAATTATTATCCTGGATTCATGGCGCTTCCGCGAGCTCCCTCGTCACTATTGTGAGAATCAGCGACACTACATCTACCAACAGGTTCGAGAAATTATGCGTTATGGTATCATTGAACCAACCACTTATCCGTTCAGCTCAGCCGTGGTCATCGCTGGCAAAAAGGACGGAGAATATAGGTTTTGCTTCGACTAAACGAAGTAACTATACACGCTCCCCAGTGCCTCTTAAGAATCCATGCGACCCTCAAGGACCTTGGGACGGCGAAGGTTTTTTCAACTCTCGATCTAAAGAACGGGCCCTGGCAGGTCCCCATGTCATCCGGATCACGCCAGTACACCGCCTTCTCCACGCCCGGAGAAGGAAAATTTCAATTTAGGGTGATACTCTTCGAAATTAAAAATGCTCCAAACACCTTCTAAAACCTCATGTGATAGATCCTCGCTGAACAATGGGACACGTTCGCGTTAGCGTACCTGGACAACATTATTATCTATTTGGAAAACTGGCAAGATAATCTGTTGCATCTAGCCTCAGTTTTCGAGCGTTTGTGCATAACGGGACTCACCGTTCCGCCGAAGAAGTGTAGCTTTGGTCGAACCACTCTCCCATACCTGAGACATGTCGTAGGTATCAGTGACAATTCCGTCCAGCCCGTCCATATTGACGCAATTCGGTACGCAAACCTCCGCCCTTGAACACGAAAGTAAATGCGCTTTTTTCTCGGGATCTGTGATCAAGTGAAAGAGTATATACTCAACTCTTTGGTTATACTCACCCCATTAACAGATCTCCTCTCAACCAAGCGGCCATACAAAATGAAAAGGGAACGGTTGAGAGATTTTGAAGCGGCTAAGCTCGCCGTCCTCCGTCGTTTCTCGGTTCTCAGCCGTCCAGACCTGTCCTTGCGATTCGTTCTCCATACCGATGCCAGTACACGAGGCATTGGTGACATCCTCATGCAAGAGCAGCCCGCCAGCAGGAGGTGGATCATGTCCTTCGCAAGCGCAAAGTCTTCTGTTACCGAGGCAAGATACCACTGCATTGAGCAGGGGTGTCTTGCTATCGTGTGGTCCGTAAAGCGCTACTGTCCCTGCCTAGAGGATCAAACCTTCATGCTATGAACGGATAGAAAAACGCTCACCTGGCTGGGGCGCCAGAAAGACACTCGCAACAAATTAACCCGTTCGGACTTATTCCTTAGACGCTTTCTCCGCATTGTTGAGCACGTGCCGGGAATTAATAACGAGCTTCTGGATGCTCTGTCACGCCAACCGGATCTCAATGAGATGTCTCCTGGCGAACCGAATCTTGAGCTCATGTTGCCACCTACCCGATCCTCCCTGGAAGTCGCCCAAGGTGATCGATTCCTGGTCTTCAGCGCCATCCAGAATCTGCCTATACCCCTCTCTTCTGGGAGGTTATAGCTGCCCAACAGGAGGATCCAGAAATTTCTCGCGACGTACTTCGATGGAATGAAATCAGCAACCGACAGGTCGACAGTGAAGAAGAAAGGATCTTCTTGGAACGACAAAGTTTAGACGAGATGGGCTTTTGGTACCAAAGTAACTTCGATAACCACTGGCGACTATCCGAAACGCCTGCCAACGAGTAGTTGGCAGCAACAGTAGCAACAGTAGTTGTTGCAGCAACAGTAGCTGGCCACAACGAGTGTTATGAAAGTATCAGGAGTCCCCTCTCTCGGGACACCCCGGTACCGACGAAACACTCCGTGCGGTACAACACTTTTTCTTCTGGCCCGGCATGAACCGGGAGATCCGCCGTTAAGTGTCCAGCTGCCATATTTGCCTGTGCTATAAACCTGTACGCACCCGGCTAATCAACACTCAACATCCACGGGTCACCCATCGCGCGTGGGAGACGGCGGCCGTTGATTTAATGGATCCCTATCCCCGGACAAGCGACGAAAATCGATTCATTCTCGTGGTAACAGATCTCATCTCGCGTTGAGCAGAATTTCGATATACAAAGGAGTTTTTTGGCAAATTTTAGTCTAATCGATGAAAAGGTGATATCGATTTCGTCACATTTTTTGATGAAAAAACAAAAACATCTTCTTCATTTGTGATGTGTAAATGAAATCTTTAGACTGATTTCGTCGTGAAATTATGTAAAATTAACAATTAATCATGACTGAAAGCTGAACGAAAAGATCGTCATTGATAGACTGGTTTTGGTACATTTTTATTGACTAATTAAAAATACATACCTTACTTCAGAGGTGAATCTGTGCAGAAGCATAAATCTACGACATTCAACAAACAATGGTTTAAAAATTCACAAAATGTCGTGTCATAATCATAATTTTTAAAATCTTATTTGTTCAACTCGACACCAAATGTAGAAAATTATTCCTGAAAATTTTAAAAATTCATAAAATCAAGTAATCTTTCTGAAGTTTTCTGATCGGACTAAAACTTCGGCAAAGTGTAGTACTATTAGGTGGCAAATTATGAAACAAATTTTTTTCTTTAAAGCAAATATTGAACAAGAGGGAGGGGCTGATATTTTCGAATTGTTTTCGGATACCATTGACTTCAGCAATTTTGTACTCTTTTAATATCAATAGAAAGTATTATCTTCTACAGGTCGAAATTATAGAGAAAAAAAAATTATTTTTCAACTTTATCAATATGAACGTCAAATATTTATTCATTCTAAGAATAATTATATGATAATGAATGAACGCATGCAACGAAGCTCGTATTCTTATCTTTGTCAAAATTTCCTTGGTTTAGATTTAGAGAATATGACTTGCCCAATGACAAACACAAATTTGTGTATTTTATTCACTGCGCCAGTTGTGGAACATCATGAAGAATATTACCTGTAAATTGCATCAAAAAATTATAAGAATCAGTTGAATTTCGGCGAGTTAAAGTAAAAAATTTCTTTTTGGTATGAATCAAGCTTTTCGGATTTACTTTGAAAACGGCAAAATCTACAACTTTTTCGTGTAACGAAAAATATGCTGAACGAAACTTTTCATATGAATATATACTTTCAAAATTTGAAATTAATTTCAAAAGTTTCCATGGCCTAAAGCTGTCCAACAAGAAAAATTTATAGGCGCTTATGTAATCCGACTTCTTGATTAGCACCTTTATTTACAACTCATGGTATACCAACATACGATTGTGTGCTTTAAAAAGAATGTTATCCTTTATTTTTGTTGCAGGATGAAGTTCACAGTCTAAGTGTTTCCCTGATTTTTCTGACACATTCTCCTGGAAGGTTTCTTTCTCTTGCCAGACCTCATTCTTATGCCGGGTCTCCACTACCTACCGAGCCTTCTTCTCGTGTCAGTTCCAGGTCTCCTCCTGCCTACCCTTCTCTTCGTGCTAGTTCCAGGTCTCCTTATATCCTTAAGACCATGTCAACCAAAGAGCAAATTGTATTATAAAAGTTCAATGGTGACATATGTGCAATATTGAAAAAATCATCAAGCAAAAACTCATCTTTTCGTGGAATATATAAGCCTGATTATTTGGGATAAGAACGGGCGACAAAAAACATAGACAGCGGTGCAGTTGAAGAATTGACCACAGAAGAAATCGCGAAATAACCAGTTGGCACGCAAAACCCAATCACAAGAAATTTTAGAGTACATCGTCTGTAAACCACACTTTTTCTTCCCGTAAATCAGAAAATAATTTCAAAAAACCAACAGGTTTGTCAGATCTTGCGCTTTGTGCTCGATCTTAATGCTTACCCCACGTTTATGCATAGACATTTGAAATTGAAGGTCAAAACATTGACAACTGTAATTTTATAATTTTGAATTCACTTTTTAGGATAATTTTGGGACAGGGAAAACCGGAAGATAACCGAGAATTTCAAGAAATGAAAGTGAATTTCTGTTTGACCGGGAATTTAACTAATTTTTCCATGAACAATTGCAGGTTGATAGACTTAGGGTGATGTCTCGTCGGAGAGCCAAACTGGGTACAAAAATCAAAACATCAAATCACTAGACACTTTGGCCAAAAGAGAAATCAAAGTCAAAACTCCATCCCGTCCATAATATTTGAAAATCCCTCGAAACCACCCCTCGAACATTTAACGAAACAAATCCAAAGTTTCTTCACGTAGATCACCCAAAGAAATTAAAGACAGTCACACCAGACATCGTTACAAATTCCAAGTTATAAACCTAAACCACCAATATTATTGAAAAATCTCCTAAAACGTTTCCTTCCACATTGAACGAAACAAAATCCAAGTGTCTTCACGTAGAAGATCCAACCAACTTTTAAATAACAATAGCCACATCAGATATCTTCACAAACATTCAAGTTAAAACTCCAATCCGACAATAATGTGTTATATATAATAATGCTTCACCCTAAAGCACAGTGGCAGATGATGTGATGTGCAGTTTCCTCACGGAAGCCGTATTCCGACATTGAGGATCGCTGTCAATCTCCATGTTAGTCAGGTACTTTTTTAAGCGGCATTCTCCCGTGAGCATTTCAACGAATATTTTAACCTGCTTTCTTTCCATGTTCAGAAGTTATTTTGGACTTTTGTAAATTTGGTTCTGTGATGATCTTTTCAGAGTGTATCCTACCTTTAGTCACCTTTCAATACCTTGCGTCTTCCACCAAGATACACTATTCAACGGCATGCTTAGACGAAGCATGCGAAGCTCCGCTGTATGGTTCAAGTCCGTTAAGGGCTTAAGTATTCTCACTTTTTGCAAGCATATCTGCTTTCTCGTTACCTTCAATGTTCTCATGTCCAGGAACCCAGATCAAGTTGACTCAGTTTTTACCGGAAACTTCAAGAAGCTCTTGTAGGCTATTCCAGAGAAGCCTGAATGTAAACTCTTCTGATTGAAGAGCTCTCAAGGCAGCTTGACTATCGAAGCCTATGTAAATGTGGTGGTGAACAAATCAACTAAATACGGTAGGGAATTTGCCCGGTGCGAATATTATCTCTGCACTAAGTTTAATCCCGAGTACTCCAGCTCCAGAGCCAGGAGTGTCTTTAGAGCCGACTGTATACACCAGGTCCCATAGAAGCCGGTCCGTTTTTGTAATTCCTAGAACTGCTAGCCCACGCAGTTTCTCAGCAGGCAGGGCAAGAGACGGCTGCAACTGTCGCTTTGGAATGGCCGCAGTACACGAGCACTCAGTCGAGTGTATCGCGCAATATTATGCCATCCGATTGGAAATAGTTCAGGCAGCCCTGACTTTTTACGTTTCGAGGGTACCGATATAGTAACAAGGCTAGTGCGAGGCAACCCCCGGAACTTTTATTATATGGGACTTGTAGTGTACCAGACGAGCCATCCCATTGTGAATAAATTGCTTCTTCTCTGTTTTCATGAACGATTGATATTTCAGCATATATTAAATACTGCAGATCAAGGAACGCGATGTTCCTATTTTTCTTTTTTTAGGGAAAGTCTGTATGCCTCTGCCGCAGGCCTCTGCGTAATTAGAATGTGTAGCGGTAGCATAACTAAGATGAACTCCAATGCCACTATTGGGGTTATTATCATTGATCCAGTCATTGCCAGACAAAAGAGCCTTTGTAGGCTTTCCAGCTGTTTTTTGGAACTAACCAAACTGGTTCTTGGTACCCAGATTGAAAGGCATATATTACGATTTGTCTAATGATTACCGTATATAATCAGTAAAATACCTTGGGTTTGAGTCCCCAAGTTTTCTCAGTTGCGCCTCTGAAAATCCAAAACCCTGCTTTGGCCTCTTTTACTACCGCATCAACGTGTAATTTCCAGGTTAGTGTAGAGTCAAAGATGACTCCTAAATAATTAGCTGATGTGGAGAAGTCGACCTTTTTGCCATAGAAATTAGGTTTCACGAGATCAGGTAGTTTTCTGCGTTACACATTGGTCCCATCAAAACATCCAAACCTTCTTGAATCAGGAATATACCGTCTTCCCCAGCGGCCTTGAATGAGTCGAAACGCTGGACGACCAATCTAATTTTGTATTGTGTTACTATCCGGCTTCCCATAATCCAGTCATCGCCATTGGCCCTATGTTCTGGGCTGTCAGAGGGGTTTGGCCTGACAGCCCCTTCCTGCGACAGGTACCCAGGTTCAGAACCAGGGGTTCGTTGGCATATCTTGCTATATTAACCTTATAAAAATCACAGTTTTCAGTTTTCCTGGCTCTAATAAAAAGTCTCCTAGTTTTTATTTCAAGGCCTGAAGTCTATAATTGTCTTGTCTGGCTTTTTAATACGAAGAGAACAATAAACCGCATAAGATTTACATATGATCCTATTTACTACATCCACAACAAACTCCAGCTGAGCCATTGATCTTACCCTCCTCGAAATAATTTACAATGACTCTCCCAGATCTTCCCTATATTTATCCTAGTCAGTTGCTGTTGGGTGCTTATACCTAATCGGATCAAATTCGTCAGCTGTCAGTGAGGAGCACATATGCATGTGATCTCATAGGGATTTCTCAGATGATACGTGCTAGTCCCTAAATGCTTAGCTTATGGATATAGAGCACAAGTTCAGGTAAATAATCTCATAACATCTAGTTGTGACAAAGTTTGGTATATTTTCACTATTGAGTATGGTTGAATCGATATTTAAAAGGCCATCCTTTGGAACTACAGTACTCCACCAAACGTCTTCACTCATCTAACGGTAAATAATAATTTTTTCTATTCAACCCAAAAGATTTTCAAAAAGAAGAAAATAATTTTAAATCAGAGGAAATTTTGAATTCAAGAAAAAAATTATTTCTTTGAATCCAAGACCTTTCTTTAACACAGAAGAAATTCCTTTGTATTAAAAAACTTTTTCTTTGACTGAAAGAAAACTGCCTATCGCGGATTCTTTTAAATCTCCACGCTTCGAGATCCCCTGAATCAGAAAAAAAGGTTTAACGATTCTGTCTGTCTGTCGTCGTCGTCGTTAGTGTTCTTGACGTTGTCCTTGTCGTTGTCGTATGTATACCGAATAACGTTTAAAAGACTGATCGGAGTTGTTTGCGCTTTGGCACACGTTCTTAGTGACTGAAAGGAAAGATCGAGTTCATTAACCAGCATTTTTTGACGGACGGTTTTGGTTTTAACGAACAAAAAAAAATAAAATAAAAAATCGAAAATCCAATTTAGCTATAACTATACGTAGTTTTTGCTTCAACCGTAAAAATGACATTGAAAAAAGAATTTAATTAATGTTTGGAAAAAAGACACAAGCTACAAAAAAAATTAATAAAATAAAGTTATTCATCCAAAAAAAGAGCTACAAACTTCTTGTTAATCGTTTTTTGATAGGACGTGTAGTTTCTGTTATTATCATTAAAAAGAACATCAAAAATAAAAAAATATATTTTGGGAAAAACGACACGAGGTATGGAAAAAAACTAATTCACAAAACTTGTTCAATCAAAAAATATCTACAAACGTGTAATAAGTTTATGTTATAAAAATACATTAAAAACAGAAAAGGAATTAACTTTTTAAAAAAAGACAAAAGCTACAATAAAATTTTATTTGACAAAATTTGTCGCCTAAATTAAATCCACAAATTTGTCTGAAACCACTTTAATTTACATATATAAATGGTGACATCAGTTTTAATTAAATTTGTGACCATTTTTTTTTCTTGAAACTGACTCTTATCAAATGTAAATGACACAGAAGGACAATCTTGACACCTTTAATCTCAAAGATAAAGATAATTAATAGTATAGATTACCTGAGCTTATGAGGCACTCGAATATTCATTAGTAGCATTCTTAATTGAATTCTTCATTAATACAAAAATCAGTTTGTCCTCTAATTGAAAAAGATGAGGATTTCCTGTACCATTGCCTTATTCTGGGCTTTTATCCTCAATTCTATTGGTGAGTATAATAATGAAATATATCTATAATTCAGGTAGATTTCTTTCAAGATTTATGGAAATCTAAATTTTTGCTATTTAATTTCTGAGGAGCAATGTTACACGTACGTAAAGAAAGTGAGATATTTCTTTGAAAGCTCAGTTTTAGAATTTCAGTGTGCATGAAGACTTAAATGACTTGGATGAGACATATAAAAATCGACACGTGACTGTCATCACAAATGTCACTTGACTGTCGCACAAATATCATAAATTGTTACCTAAGATATTGCGTAAGTCTTGCATTTATATTCTTAAGCTCATAGAGGGTCAAGCAAATTTTTAGCTACAAAAGCCAGCCAGCAAGAGAATGGTTTAAAAAGGTTCAAATATGTTTTCTACTGAAACCATAATTGAAAATAGTTTTTGCATAAAATATGAGAAAAATTAATACACGACTACGATGTAGTAGAATTATCTCGTCTTGTTTAATTATTCAAACATTTTTCGTAAACAAATACACAGTTTCTCAAAGTCTGAGCATTTCTATAAACAAAACTACATTTCAATCCTATTTCTATAGAAATTCTCATTTTTTTCATAAAGAAAAGATGTAGTTCCACGTGAACGCGTCGAGTTGATACATAGGTGCGAATAAAAAAAGCCGCGCAGTCGAGATAAAATGTTTCTAATTTGTTAATGAGGATTTATGTTGAAGGATTATTTTTAAATTATGTGGACTTCGTATGAGCTTCAAGATATGAATGTATGATTTATACAATGATTCAAGTAGAAAATTCATAAATTTTGAACAAACAAAAAATGTGTATGTCATTTACTCTGACGATCGTGGAACATCATGAAGAATATTTCCTATAAATTTTTAAAAAATTCTGAGAATTGGCTTTATGGCCAAATCCGTTCAGCGAGTGTACCTAAAAAATGTAATCCTGCGTTTCTTGTTGCAGAATTAAGTTCACAGTCCAAGTGTTTGCCCAATGACGACCCAAATCCTAGTGTTTATCGACATGAGCCTTCTTTTTCTTCTCCTGGCAGACACTCGCCAGACACGACTCTTTCTCTTGCCATACCTCATTATTCTGCAGGATCTCATTCTTTTGCCAGATCTCCACCACGTGCTGAGCTACCTCTTCGCGGCAGGTCCAGATCTCCTCCTCTCGGGCAACATTTTCTTCGGGTACTTGGATTTACGTTTGAAGAACTTAGATTTGTTCGACTTGTTCCCCACAACAATCCGACGCGGGCATTCGAACTTAGAAGATACACTTTTCCTCCCAATAAACCAGTTGGATTGAAAACCAAACATCATGCCCTTAAGCATATGCCAACCGAAGAACAAATTGTATTATCATCGTCCAATGGTGACGTCTATGCAATATTAGAAAAAGCATCAAACAGACAAATGATTTTTCGTGGAATATATAAACCTGTTTATTTGGGGTCGAAACAGGCGAAAATAAATACGAAAAGTGGTGCGGTTGAAGAACTGACTACAGACGAAATCGCGGAATGCCCCGTAGGCACCAAAAACCCCATCTCAAAGAGTTTTACAATATTGCGTATGTAAACTACAATTCGGTCTTTATGCTTACGCCATGCTTAGGTGGAACCTTTTGAAATTAAAGGTTAAAACATTGACGATTGTAATTTTGTTATTTTTAATTTACTGTAATTTCTTTTTAGCCGGGTGTTTTACAAATTTTTCGAAGAAATCTCTCCAATCACTTGAAACATCACAAATGTCATATCACTTGTTAACTTTTTCAATTATGACATCCTACAGTTTACAATGTGTTACTATAAAACCATTTACTTTGAACAAATTTATTTTAAACTTAGATTTTCAATTTAAAGAATTTTAAAATGCAGTTTGATAGAATTGAGGTATAGTTTGTTTACCTTCTGCAACTCAATTTTGTCTTACTGTCGGTTCATAATATTTTTGAAACATGGTTGAATTTTAATAAATCTTAGGATAATTTTTTCTAGGAAGTCATTCTGTACAACTTTACTGTTTCTAAGTTTAAAAGTAATTTTTTTTGTAGCTGAAATCCTTATAACCATTTGTTACGCTCAGCAGTAATTTTCAGTTTTTATATCCTCTTTGATTGTCCCTCAGCAATGTCAATTTATTTGTACCAGGATTCATCGTTGAAAAAAGCTAACACGTAGGCTAATAGTTATTAGTATTTGAATTGGGAACAAAGAATATATGACAGGTTTTTTATGGGACCTCACTTAAGATGATTTTTATATTAGCAACTTCACCTTGAATCAATTTATTTTTTCTTCTTTAATTTTCTAACGCCCGACCAATATGAAAAGAATATATTTGCTGCACGTTACTAAACACGTATTTTTTCGGCAAAAATAATCGCAGATGTCTAAGTAAGATCCAAGAGTAGGTATTTATAAACTTTTCCTAAACTTAAAATTATATTTCAACGAGTATGATGGTTATGAGGGGATATTCCTAAAGTACACAATGATTATATTATATGATTATATTTATAAATATACTCAATGATGATACCATATTTTGAAATCAATATGAAAAGCTTTAACATTTTATTTATGTAAAAAGGCAAAACAAAGGAAATATAAAAAATGATTTTAATTTCAACTATGTATGATGCTTTTGTGATAAGTGAATGTAGATTACATATAAACATTAAGAAGAAAATTAATGAGCATGATAAAGGGAATTTCGTTTTCATGGATCCGAATAATACTTCGGGTTTGTTGTCTCGTTTTTTTTTATTTCTATAATCAAAATTTTATTTACATCTTATTTATACTGGAATCATAGCATTAGTCGTTATTTTTCATCTTTTATAGTGAAATAGCTTGCAATATTTGAAACCAAATTGTAATTTTTAAAAATCTATCAAATCTATAAAAATCCTGTAAAATTTGTGAAAATTATATTTAAAAACTTATAAAATTGTTTGAAGTTTCTTGTAATCTATTAAAAACTCTTGAAACCTTTGAAATCTTGAAATATGGTGTACATATTCAGAAAAAACCTAATTGAATCATATGAGTTGAAATTGCAGCCTATTTCTAACAGTTTATATTCAAAAGTTTTAATTAAATTTGTAATTAGTTGTTTTTCCTTGAAACTGACTCTTATCAAATATAAATATCACAGAAGAACAATGTTTACGCCTTCAATCTAAAAGATGAAGACTATTAATAGTATAGATTACATAAGCTTATCCTGGGCGCTCATTCTGAATTATATTGGTGAGTATAGTAATAAAATATATCTATAATTTAGGTAGATTCCTTTTGAGCTTTATGGCTTTTATGAAAATTCATGAAAAGCAATTGACGTTGAGAATCTCATCCTTCTGAGTTGTAAATTGCTGAATAAATAAAAAATATGAAATCTGTAAAAAAGCGTTGCACACCATTCTGACCCAATGATTACTTGGTCAAATTAATCAACTGGTATTTTCTTTGCGTGTGTAAATAATATGTAAATAATCATAAAATAATTCTTAGAGAAATATTATATAAAAATGTGCATAACTTAATTCAATTATGCATCTGTTCCCCGAACAGTACAAAGTTGTAGCTTCTAGCGTTTTCAAAATGAACTCGAACAACCCGTTATATAGAACACCAAAGTTTGTTTTCTTTTTTAATTTAACTTGCAATGACTCAGGCAATTTCAGGAATTGGTTGACTAAATCAGAAAATAATATGTTTGATCTATTGCGGCTGGTAGAGTATATAACACATAAAGATTCTTGTTCAAAGAAATGTTAAAAGTTGTTACCGGAGGCATTGCGCAAATCACATCTTCCAGCGGGAAAGTTCAAAAAGGTTCAAATATGCTTTCTACGAAAATTATCATTTAAATTAACTAATCATTAACAAATGAGTAAGGCTAAGTTTCAGCCACGCGGCCTGTGTCTTCGCACATATATGTATCAATTTGTAGTTTTTCGCTGAAATTAATCGCGTAGGGATTTTTGAGGACAGTGATCACAAAAATGAACTCAAAAAATCCAAATTTAAGATAAGGGATTCAAAATGGACGACTTTTTCATTAAAAAATTAGTGTTTTTCGCTAAAATTAGTAATTAAGTGGTTTTTGAGGACGCTGATTACGAAAATACACTCTATATATGCTATGAGAAGTGGACAAAAGAGCAGGTTTCTATAGATTTGTCACTGCGTTCGGGCCTAGTCAGCGTGCGAGCGACTTCACTTGATGTCTTCTTGCGAAAAAAAATGGAAAGAAGTGGAAGCTCCGATCACACGAATTGATTCCTCATACTTTTTCCTACATGAAACAATTAAAGGCTGCGACGGATCTCGCCAGATCACAACTTAATCCTTCAATTTTTTTCTATTGTACGTGGAAACAAGAATTTGAAGCAGTCACATTCACGGAGCATTCACATTAACTTGAGATATGGAATAGTTACTTTTAAGCTTAAATAAATTTTGTACATATCTCCAGGATGACCCTCCGTTTCGCAGATTTATTTTCCAGCTCTTATTAACTGATATATTCGTATTCACTTCAGGCGCACGAAAGTCGATAGACAATCCTTACAAAATTTCGTAGTAGTTTACCTCAAATGGTAACTTTCGATTTTTGGGGGTTTGTCCAGGAATTTTGAATTCCGGCCCAGTGAGCGACGTTTCGTGAACATTGCAGTTCACTTCTTCAAGCCAAGCCTAACTTCTCTTCTCAAACTCAACAGAACAAGACAAAGGCTACACAAAAGTAATAATGAGCAAAGAAGACTATAACAACAAAATCGTGGACCTTCTTACTGACGATACATATAAAAAACTCAAAAAGACCCCACAAAAACTATAATCAGCAAAACAAAAACCCTTCTCAAAGACTCTTAACTTGACAGCAAAACAATATCTAAATTATTACCTACTAATCCCATCTCTCCAAAACTTTACGGACTCTCAAAAATCCACAAAAACAACATTTTACTCAGACTGATCGTCAGCGCAATGAACTACCAAATTACAACCTAGCACACTTTCTCACCAAAGAACTGAATCCTTCCACAGGGAATTCTATAACTCACGTTCAAAACTCTTTTGACTTTATAATAAAGATACAACAGATTCGCATTCAACCTCACAAAAAAACTGAATCCTTTTACAGGAAACTCTGTCACACACGTCCAAAACTCTTTTGACCTTATCAGAAAGATACAACAGATTCACATTCAACCCGAAGACATCCTAGTGAGTTGCGACGTAGTATCACTTTTTACGAAAGTACCAATCTCTGTGTCAATCGATATTACTAAATCCTTTGCAAACTTTCCCTCCGATCTCATACCTTTGATAGAACACTGTCTCAATAATACTTCTCTTTCAATAACTAATTCTACGAACAAACCTCAGGAGCAGCAATGGGATCTCCAATCTCATCTGTGATAGCCAAAATCTTTATGGACCATGTAGAAACTAAAATCTTTAACCAATCAAAGCTTAAACCGGAATTTTGGCACCGTTACGTTGAAGACACTTTTCTCACCTGGAGACATGGACAAGGTGCACTACAAATGTTTTGCGATTTCATGACACGATTACATCCTAATAGCCAGTTCACCATGGAAATTGAACAACACGGAATATTGCCTTTCTTGGACGTACTAATTTACAAAAGATCTGATAACACATTAGGACATGAAGATTACAGAAAATCCACCCATACAAACAGATACCTACAGGCCTCCTCCCGCCACCACCCATCATAAAAGCAATCGGCCATCAACTTCCTCGTATACAGAGCTCTCTCCATAACAGATAAAGATAACTTACCAATGGAATTACAGAACGTTAAAAAAATCCTAATACAGAACGATAACACAGACGAACAAATTGATAAAGCAATAATAAAATACACTCAAAAAAACAATCAACACAACCTGCTAAAGAAAGAGAGAGAAAAACGACCACCATCCTAACCTACATGCAAGGTATTTTAGAACAAATAGGAAGAATTCTCAACAAACACAACATCTAAATCATATTTGAATCACCGGCGAAAATAGGACAACTTCTAAACAACCTTATTGACAAAAATGCACCTCTCAGTGATCCAGAAGTATATAAAATCTCTTGCTCTGGTGGCAAAGTCTATATTGGAAAAACCGGGAGAGCGGTAAGCCAGCGTATAAAAGAACATAACAGTAAAGTCGGGCTAAAACATTTCACACAATTAGCACTAGCTGAGCAGCATATCCAAACAGAACATAGCATTTTATTTTACAAAACAACCGTCATCGTAAAAACACAAAATATTTATCCAAGAAAACATAGAGAAGCAATCAAAATTTCAAAACACCCTAATAACATAAATAGAGACAATGGATGTATTACCAGTCCGATTTGGCTTTCCGTCTTCCCGGGGGTTATAAAAAAGACGTGATTGGGCAATCAGGTTCGACCAGTCCCCACGGTGGGGCGCTCTGGCCAATAACAGGCATCGTAGAGGGTATTTATAAGAACGACATAACCTGAAACCGCAGTTTCAAGTTAGCCCTAAAGAAGTGAACTGCAATGTTCATGAAACGTTGGCAAGATTCGTAGTTTTGCAGACGATTGAAACCCAAAACACCTCCTTTTATTGTATGCCATTTTTGTTTTTAAGAGATCCGTAAATTTTAATCGCTATTCTTAATAGGTTTTAACAAGAATTACAATTTATTTTCATCACATTTTTTAAATGGACACAAATGAAAAATGTTCTAGATTAATTAATCATAGTAGAGTTGTCTTAGAATTGAAATTTGAACGAACGAAATCGGCTTAATGTCTATTTGGTAAATTAAGAAAAAAATTGTATTTTGCATTAACATTATATTGAAAAACGTACCTACTTCTTATAAGCTATTTAACTTTGTCTACATCATTTTATTTTGTAAGGAGAACCGTCTGTATAACCTAATTATCGAGCGCGAAACAAGAATGTCGCAATGAGAATGTAATCTTCAAAGCCGCAAATGCTTTGAGAACCTTCTTTAAAAACAAATTAAAAAACAATTTCAGTTCCAATTTTCGACTGTAGTTCCTCAGGGGTTCATATCTCAGTTTTCCATTTAATTTAAAATATTTATGATATATGAAAAATTGTACTTGAAATGCACGCATTAAACGTACGAAAACGAGCGCGAAGCACGAGAGCATATCCGCACGTTCTAGGTCGTTCAATTTTTAATTTCTTACATTCTTATCATAATGAGAAGGTATAAGATTTATATAAAAACTGAATGCCGTGGATTTCTTAAAATCTTAACGTTTTTAAACCCCCTGAATAAAAAAAAAACAGGTTTTACGATGGCGCCTGTCTGTCTTTGTAGTCCTTGTCGTCTGTATACCGGATAACCTGAAATAGGTCTTGAATCAGTATAATATCCATACGTAAACAATTTATAATCTGCTGAAGTAAGAACAAAAAAGTGTTGTTAATTTTTCATACAATTTCTTCAAACAAATGCACTTTTTATTCTTCTTTGTATAAATATTATAATTTCTTAACAAGAAAAGATGCATATTAACGTGGACGCGTCGAGCTGATATACACGTTTGAAGAAAAAGCTGCGCGGTGGAAAGCGAATCTTGGTTATTTGTTAGTTATTTTAAATAATTATTTCACTACAAAATATATGTATACCTTCATGACCGGTTTCCGCACTGAAAGTTTTTGTTTTGTGAAAATTCGCTAGACACCATATGAGCTTGAAGAATCCTAATAAATATCAATCAATTTCTCTCTAAGAACATATATTTTAATCACCTCTGACGTCACTTTTCAGTCCCCAGGGAGTAAAAAGATTTTTTACTCCCTAGGGACTGAAAAGTGACGTCAGATGTGAATAAAATATTGTATGCGCCAAGGTGCATAAAATGCTATTTCATATTCAAGATTTGTATGAAAAGCTTCCACGTGCCAAAATCGTTTGGCGAGTGTACGTTCAATGGATGTAATCCTCTATTTCCTGTTGCAGAATTAAGTTCACAGTCCAGGTCTTCGCCTCATGATGAGCCTAATCGTAGTGTTCCTCGACGTGGACCTTCTTCTTCGTCTGCTGACAGACATTCTCCAGACACGACTCTTACTCTTGCCCTACCTCATTATTCTGTCGGGTCTCTACCACGTGCCGAGTCACCTCTTCGTGCCAGGTCCAGGTCTCCTCATCTCAGGAAAACTTTTCCTCGCATACTTGGATATAGCTTTGATGAACTTGGATCTATTCGCCTTATACCCCATAACAATCAGACCCGGATATTCGAACTTCGGAGATACACTTTTCCTCCCCATAAACCAATTTATTCGGCAACCAAAAATTTAGCCCATAAGACCATACCAACCGGAGAACAAATTGTATTGTCAACAGCCAATGGTGACGTCTGTGCAATATTGGAAAAAATATCAAACAGACAAACGATTCTAAGTGGAATATTTGAATATGTTGTTATTGTCTTAAAACGGGTTAAAATATACATGGTTAGCGGTGCGGTTGAAGAAATGACCACAAAAGAAACCGCGGAATGTTTGATAGGCAGGAAAAATGCAATCACAAAGTGTTTTAGAATATATCTAGTTTGAACCACAATTCTTTACATCGTGAATAAAAAAATAGATAAAAAACGCGCGGGTCTGTCAGATATCACGCTTTGTCATCGGTCTTTATGCTTGTTCTACGTTTATGCATAGAACTTTTGAAATTAAAAGTTAAAAAAATCGACAACTGTTTTTTTTTTTAATTTTAAATTTATTGTAATTTCTTTTTGTCTGGGTGTTTTACAAATTTTTCGAAAAAATCGGTTTAATCACTTGACTTTTCCTCAGAGTCTAATTATTAAGAATAGTATTGTATCTTAAAGACAATATTTGTTTTGAAGCCTAAATATGGAATAAACTTACGATGGAACTGTTACTGCTGCTAAGGTGGTTTCAACAGATACAAATTTGTTGTTCTAAATAAAGGAACCATTTATGTGAAATAATTTTTTTCATCTAACCAAAAATATGTTTGAAAATAAGAAAATCATTTTTAATGAGAGAAAAAATGTTATTCAAACTAAAAACTATTTTCTTGAACGAAATATATTTTTTGATCTTAGAAGAAATTGCATTGCACCAAGAAACCTTTTCTAGCTGTGAGAGCCAATGAATATCTTTCTTTAAATTAAACAAATTTTCTTTCAATTAAAGAATATTTTTTTCATTAGAAACTGTGATTGAAGTTTACAAAATTGTCCAACCAGCTCTTCTCATGATATCCCATTAAAGTCCTTTATTCCCTTGAAATCGTTCAATACCCGAGTAAAAATAATTCTACTTGGCTAAGCCTTGATCCACATAGCCAAGATATGGCCAAGTCCGAAGACCGTGCGAGGGTCGTCACTAATATACTTTAAATTTTATATAATGTTTGTATTATTTATCTTCCTGGTATTTGTTTTTTATGTATTAAAAGTTTTGTTTATCTGCCATAATTATTTTCTTTGGATGGAAAATCTAAAAAGGTTATCTCACGAAAAATTATATATGCCTGAAGTTCTTGAGGCTGACAGGTTCTGAATTTTAAAGTAGCAAATCGTTTATTACAAAATTGCAAGTTTTATCGGTTGTAAAATTTTATTCCTTAGCAGATGAATCCTGGAAATGGCAGTGGAAATGGTGGGGTGCATAGTTTAGAGAGGTCGGAGTATAATGGACAATAAAATTCACAAACGCAAACTGTGGTAATTTTGACCCTGACAAATATTAAAGCCAGGAATTGGTAATACAGCAGAACCCCGATTTTGTAATCCCCGGTTTTGTAATTTCTAGAACTGCTGGCCCACATAGTTCCTCAGGGGGCAGGGCGAGAGACGGTTGCGAATCTTGCTTCAAAAACACCAGCAGCGTAGTGGAAAGGCGCTGTGGGCGGGTTCTCAATCGAGTATATTGCGCAATATTATGGAAATCGTTCAGGCGGCCCTGACTGTTTACGTTTCGATTTTCCCGATTTAGTAACAAGGTTATTTGCAGGCAGATCCCGACACTGTTACTAAATCGATGTTCAGGTGTATAATTTTCTTTAGAAAAAATTCTGTTTATTTCTCAAGACTTAAACCCGTCGTAAACCATAGTGATGAAATCAAGACTTACATCCCCGATCTTTAAAATCCATGAAATCCTTTGAAATTCCTTCGCATACTTTAATATCCGTTGATATCTTCTAAATTGCATCAAATCCTTTAAAATCTTTAAAAATCCGTTACAATTTTTTTAAATTCCTTCAAATATTCAACATCTCGTAAATTTTAGATTTTGAAATCATAAGGAATTCTGTCAAGTATTAGGAATTCCTGTAAAATCTGTAGAAATTATATTTGAAAAACTCATAAAATTTGGACATACTTCCGAAAAGGTCACTTAAGAATATTGACTTGATACTTGGTCTAGAAGCTCCTCTTAGACCCTAGTTAAACGCACTTACATGATTTTTGGCACGGATCAATATAAATTAAGTTATTAACAATTTTAACTTTTTTTAAAAATTGTTTTTTTTTTCAAATATCGAAAAACATATAAGAATTGACACTTGACTGTCCTTATTCCTGAAGCTTCTGTTGTTTTCAAAATAAACTTAAAAACCCTCTCATAATAAAATGAAAAAGTCTTTCCAGTGACTTTCCACTGTCATTTCTTTTAAATTAACAATAACTGTTACTTGTTTATACAATTTCTATAAACAAGAGTGTGCTTGAAAGTGTACTTAAAAAAATTAAATCTTGTATTTATGATTGCAGAATTAGGTTCACAGTCCAAGTGTTTGCCTAATGATGACCCAAATCCTAGTATTCCTCGATGTGGACCTTCTTTTTCATCTCCTAGCAGACATTCGCGAGACACGACTCATTCTCTTGCCAAACCTCATTATTCGGCAGGGTCTCATTCTTCTGTCAGATCTCCACCACTTGCCGAGCCACCTGTTCGTCTCAGGTCCAGGTCTTCTCCTGTGAGGCAAAATTTACGTCGGCCACTTGGATTTACGTTTGAAAAACTTAGATTTGTTCGACTCATTTCCCACAACAATCCGACCCGGATATTCGAACTTCGAAGATACACTTTTCCTCCGAATAAACCAGTTGGATTGAAAACCAAACATCATGCCCTTAAGCATATGCTAACCGAAGAACAAATTGTATTATCAACGTCTAATGGTTACGTCTATGCAATATCAGAAAAATCATCAAACAGAGAAATCATTTTTCGTGGAATATATCAAACATAAATCATTGGGTAATTTTTTCGGAAAAGGAATTCTTTACAACTTTGCTGTTTCTAAGTTCAGAATTAATTTTTTTGTAGCTAAAATCCTCAAACCCATTTTTAAAAAACAGATCTCAGGTATCGACGATAGAGCGTCGTTTCGTCGCTGTTCCCACCACATAAAAAAAAGAAGGAAGGGGATTTGGTTTTGCCTTCTCATTTTTCTTCCCTCTTTTTTATTTTTGTCCAAAGAGACACCTTTTTTCAGAAATTCCAATAGGAGCATTTTGTGGTGGTTGTCCAAATTTGATCGTTGGATTCTTGTTTTATTTTCAGGAATTCTATACATTAAGTTGAGTATTGGACGTTAAATAGGATTCTGAATATAATCTAATTTAAAATTCCTGAATTTCAAAAAAGATTTTTTTTTTTTTTTAAATAAAGAAATTCGGAAATTATGTATACCTATATTCGGATTTGGAAACAGTTTATTTGTAATGAATGTTTTGCCCGAAAGAAACTATGATTTATTAAAATGTATCAATTTTTTTTAATTGGTATGAAGCGACAATAGGAAAAATTAAATTACATAAACCATTGTTAAATGATTATTTACCGTAAGTTTTCAAGTTTTTTCATAAAAAAAAAAGATTGAAATCAGCAATTTCAAACTAAATATTCCGAATACATTCTCCTAACTTATCTCGCGCCTGGCGCTTGATTGAAGCGTTTTAAAAATGCGAAATTGTGCACTTCTGAATCCTCGAAAAAGCTTTTTGATTTTTCTGAAACATGTTACGAAAATTATATATTGACTGTCGGTGAACAAAATCTCAAAAGTGAAAATTATTAATTTCCCTGCAAGATAAAAAGAAAATTGATTTTTCAAAAATTTGAGCTTTTACTCAAAATAACGTATCCACGGGAAATCGAGAAGAAAATTAATGAGCATGGAAAACGAAATTTCTCTTCCATTGATCCGAAGGATACCCCGGCTTTTATGTGTCGTTTTTTTCATTTATATGATCAAAATTTTATTCACATCTTAGTTATACTGAAATCATAGCATTAGTCATTAATTTTTCATTTTCATCGTTAAATAATTCACAGACATTTTTTACGTTTTTTTGCCTTCTTCTCAGAGGTCTTACGAAGATTCAATCAATTTTGATAATCAGAAAACATGTGTTTTTAGAATTTGAGAAAAAACACGACTTTTTTTTGGTGATAATCCATGATGATGATACCTATCACATCAAATTCGTTATAATTACGCAGTGAACTCAACAAATTATAAATTTTTAATTAATAATGAATAATTTATAATTGTAGAAATTTTAAATTGTTATTTAAATTACCACATTTCATTGCTGGTAATATGTATATTAGTACTATAATTTTACGTTGACAAACTCAGATCATTTTGGGAATATAAATGGGATTCAGATAAGAATTTCGTAAAATCTGATGCCACAACAGTTTTATTGCTAAGGTGGTTTCGACATATAGAAACAGTTTTTTTTTAAAGAAACTATTTATGTAAAATAATTTTGAATAAACGAAATTATTTTACACTTTCGATAAGAGCAAAATTTGTATTCGAACTAGAAACAAATTTTCTTTCAATTAAAGAATTTTTTTTCTCATTGGAAACTGTAATTAAAGCTTACAAAATTTTCTTGCCTGCTCTTTTCATGATATCTCATTAAAGTCCTCTATTCCCTGGAAATCCTTGAATCGCTATGAAAAATTATAAATCCCTTTAAATCCATGGGAGTACCTTGAAATTCCTCAAGATCTATGAAATCCCTTGAAATTCTTTCGCATACTTCGATATCCCTCGATATCTTTAACATTCCGTCAAAAACTTTTAAATCTTTGAAAATCCGTTACAATTGTTCAAAACCCCTGCAGATCTTTAATGCTTCTTAAATTTTCAACATTAAAATCATAAGGAATCCTGTCAGGTATTAGGAATTCCTATGAAATACTTTTAAATCCCGTGAAAGTAAAAGAAATCCTTTCAAATAACGTGGAATGGCTTGCAATATTTGAAACCAAATGTAATTCTTGAAAATCTCTAAAAATCCTGTGAAATCTGTAGAAATAATATTTGAAAGCTGATAAAATCGTTTGAAGTTCCTTGTTATCTAGGGATAGATAGATAAACGTTTATTTTTCAGCCTGCTGGCGTCAAAAAATTGACTTTCTTACACTTCCATTTTTTTTACAGATTTTTTTCAAAACTAACCCTTAAAAAACTAACATCTATCCATACCTTTTATCTAAGACCGCACGTACTTGTCGCATTGCCTTCCTCGCTTCTCCTCGCTCGCATGTCTCTACTTTTCGCATTGCATCGCATTGCCAAACTCTGCTTCCGCGGCTAATACCTAATACTTATTTACAATATTTGCAGATTACTTATATCTACTTTCTCTCTTATTTACAATCTTTCCTTCTCCATTCCTCTTCCTCCATCTTTCTCTTCTTCTCCATCTTACCCAACACTCCCTTCACCCATGCTACTGCCCTTTTGTTCCTTCGTTCATGCATCAACACCTCTCTGCTTATCCCACTCCTTTTCACCTCTACGCACTCCTCCAACCAGTGCTCCACTCTTGCATCCCCCTTCCCGCACAGTTCACACATCCTCTCCTCCCTAGAGAGCCAGTACCTATTAAAACCCTCCATGCACCCACATCTCATCCTCGCTATAAACTCCTGACTTCCTTTCTCTCTATTCTCACACAAATATTGCGCTTTCGCCCTTGGCATAATCCACACATAGTTCCCGTCAAACCTTGACTCTCTTATTCTCTCTTCCCCTTCTGTCTTCTCTATCTCCATGCCGTTTTTCTTATCCAACTCATATACCTTCCTTCCTCATGCATCCTTCTCACTTCATCCATCCGCAGTCCATTCGTTCTAAAATACCTTTCCCTTGCAACCTCCATCATCCCACCCCCTCTCCTCTTCTCCTTGTCCCACCAACACTTTCTAACCAGCTTAATTCCCCCCTCTTCAAAAAATTTCTCCTCATATTTACACGCCCGACTCCCCACTATAATCGCTACACTCATTCTCCCCGTCTTCCTCCTGACAATATAATCAGGCGTCTTCCTTGCCAACCCCAGTGTCCACTTTACATACCTCTCCTGTGTCCAATTTACCTCTTCACTTTTCTTTCACCCCCACACCTATACTCCATACAATAGCACACTCATCACTAGCGAGTCAAACAATTTCATTCTCCTTCCAAAATCAACGGCGAATAACTTCTTTCCCAACCCCCACACCTGCCTCATCACCACATTTGCCCTCCTCACTATCTCTTTTATGTGCCCATCCACTCCCCCATTCCTCTGAAACAAGAAGCCCAGGTACACAAACTCTTTCACTTCCTGCCCTGCCTTTCCCTTCCACTTCCACTCCCCTCCCTAATCCCTTCCCCCTCCTTTTCTGAACACCATAACCTTGGACTTTTCCGCATTCAGCTCTAACCTGTTCTTATCCAGGTATCTTCTCAACCTCTTCATCATCTCCTTTAAGGCCTCCTCGCTTCTTGCCAGCGACACTATATCATCTGCATATGCTAGTGACCAAATTCTGACCCCTTCTATTCAGACTCCTCCTACAACCCTGGCCTCCAGCTTACTTTTCATATCCGCAATTAAAATCACAAAAAACGTTGGGCTAAGCGGGCACCCTTGACGTCAACCCCCTATCCGTCCAGAATACCTCCAAAATCCCCTCCCCTTATCCTTTGTATCTATTAAAAACTCTTGAAAGCTTTGAAATCTTGAAATCTGGTGTACATATTTAGAAAAAAACTTTATTTAATCATATGAGTAGAAATTTCAGCCTATTCGTAACAGTGTATATTCAAAAGTTTTAATTAAATTTGTAATTAATTTTTTCCCCCTTAAAACTGACTCTTATCAAATGTAAATATCACAACAGAGCAATGTTGACGACTTCAATCTAAAAGATAAAGACTATTAAGAGTATAGATTACATAAGCTTATGAAGAACTTTAATCTTCATGAGTAACATTCTCCATTAAATTTTGTACTAATCCAACAACCAGTGTGTCCTCTAATTAAAAAATATGAGGATTTTCTGTACTCTTCTCCTATCCTGGTCGGTTATTCTCAATCATATCGGTGAGTATAATAATAAAATATATCTGTAATTTAGGTAGACTTATTTTCAGCTTTACGGAAATCATAATTTTTGCGATTCATTGTCCATGGAGCATTTTTGCACTCACGTTAATAAAAAGTAGGAAATTTCTTCAAAAGGTCGGTTTTGAAATTTCAATGTACATTTAGACCTGGCTAAGTAGGATGAGGCATATAAGAATTGACACTCGACTATTGCTACTCATGACAATTCATGAAAAGCAATTCACGTTGAGAATCTGATCATTCTGATGCGTAAATTGCTGATTAAATAAAAAATCCGAATCTGTAAAAAAAAGCGTTGCATACCATTCTGATCCAACAATGTAAAAATCCCAAAATGGTTTGTTTTGCGTTGAAAATAACAGCATAAAGTTATCTCATTCAAAAACAGGACACGAAAAATATTATAACGTAAAAAAAGAAATCTTTAGTTTTCACAGTAAATTTCCGGGTAAAATTTATAAGTTGCTACCGGAGGTATTGCACAAATCACATCTTCCAGCGGAAAGTTGTTTAAAAATATAAAAATATGCTTCCTACGGAAATAATTATTCAAATTAACTAACCATTAACAAATTAGGAAGAATTAGCATCAGCAACGTGGCCTGTGTCTTCGCACATATGTGTCAATTTGACGCGTTCAACAGTATGCTAAAGGTACTGTTTTGGGACAAAAATAGCTGGACAGTTCAATTTTCAACGTAGTTTAATGTTGTTTCTAATAAACTGAAGGTTTTCAGGTATAACGTACAGCTGCTATTGAAAGATGTCAGCTGAAGCCAAATTTATGGTTGAAAAATAAAATCCGTTTCTTTTTACATTCTCATTCATGAGAGTGTAATGTAATTGTCCAAATTTTCGATCTCTAGTTTTCAACGGATCTTGACGTTTCGACACTCGCAGGATCCAAAAATCATAAAATTTTGTCAAGGTCTGTCTGTATGTCTGCATGGTTACCTAAATGTTGTAGCCACGCTTACTTTTGAAAGATTTGTCCAATCGAGTGAGCCTTTGATACACTTTTTTAGAGTCCCAAGATGAAGGTCAAATTAGTTAATGAGATCTATCCGTCTCTCTTCAGTGAATTGAAAAAAATTGTATTTTTCGTTAACATTATACATTTTTAAGAACCGCCACTACAATCAAATTATCGAGCGCGGAGCGCGAATGTCGCAATGAAAATGTAATAATCAAAGCCGCAGATGCTTTGAAACGGTTTAGAATAATAACACTGAACAAAATTTTCGGCCCGAGATGTCTCATTGAAGTGAATATGATTTTTATATGTATTTGGAGCCGCAGAATACGAAAATGACCTTAGTTTTTGCCCTACACACCAGGATTTTTTTTAGATCGCAAAACATCGATTTTTCGAAAAATCTGATTTTAATATAATTTTCAAGATACACAGTTTGCATTACAAGACAACAATGTGATAAAATGGACAATGTTTTTTATTTTCAGCTCAAACTCTTATTCTTCTATTCAGATCGAAACAATTAATAACAACATCTTTAATGTCACTAATCGTTGTATACTTTCAATTTTGTACTTCCCGCCGCCGCAAGATCACGTCTGAGCTCGCAGCACGTCTACTATGAGACACTAGGTGGCAGGACAGTCGTACTGCACGAACAGCTGTCATACCAAATTTTTCAGTGAGCGTATTGAGCATATTTGCATTTCTTGTTTCGCCTTTTAACGTAGGTATTTTCTATACAGATTTATCTCCGAATCACATTGATAAGGTAATCTGAAAATGTTACGAAATCGTCAATGTGTGAATAGTCGTAGTAAATTTTGCTATGTATGCAGTGAGTGCGTATTTGAGGAAAACAGACGGAACTTTATTTCCTCATTGCAAAGTGCATAAGAAAACTATTTTGGTTTCAAAATAAGTAATTGGGGTAAGCCTTGGGTTCCTGATGTAATATGTTTGACTTGTTCGATAAGACTATCAAGCCAAACCTCTCGAAATCCACAAGTGTCATCAGTTACAAGGCCTATACTTGGAGTGCCAGTATATACAATAACTCCTTCACCAATGCAAGTAATAACGGCAGATTCACAAGAGTTTTTTGAAAGTCAACCAGTCCGTTTAGCGCACTCATCTTCTGACTTTGAATCGAATTCACAAATAAAAAAAGAGCAAACTGAGCTGATCCGTTTTAATGAAAAAGAACTAAATGATCTTATTCGTGATTTAACTCTTTCTAAATCTGAAGCAGAAATATTAGCTTCTTGCCTGAAAGAAAAAAATCTACTTGAAACGAACGTTAAAATCACTTATCAAAGTCGAGAAGAAAAATTCAGAAATTATTTTTCAGAAGAAAATAGCTTTTTGTTTTGCAACAATATCGAAGCGCTATTTTGCGAACTTCAGCTTGAATTTGTGGTGGATGAATGGCCTCTTTTTATTGACTCTAATAAAACAAGCTTGAAAGCAGTACTGTTAAATAATGGTAACGAAAAGCCATCCATACCAGTCTTTTATTGTACGCAAACTGAAGAATTCTATGACAATGTGAAAATCTTATTAGAAAAAATTGATTATGATAAACATAAATGGAATATATGTGGGGACTTCAAAATAATAAGTATTCTTCTGGGTCTACAGTTAGGCTACACTAAGTATATGTGCTTTCTATGTCAATGAGATAGCCGAAATAAAGCTATACACAAAAAATATGACCACCGCGGATAGAAATGATACCCGCACAAAAAAATGTTATTGCACAACCCCTTGTTGATTCTCAAAATGTTTTCTTACCGCTATTGCACATTAAATTAGGTTTGGCTAAAAGTTTTGTCCAGGAACTGATCAAGCAATCTCCTGAGGCATACTCATTTTTGAAAGAAAAACTTTCACATATTAGTGATGCAAAATTGAAAGAAAGCATATTTGTTGGACCTGACATTAGAAAGCTTATGCTTGATGATTGGGAAATAAAAAATCAGCAAATTATCCAGTGTTGGTGAATGAAATGTTAAAAAACTTGAAGAAAATGAAGATTAATATGTCTTTGAAAATCCATATGTTGGATTCTCATTTAGAATTTTTTCCTGAAAATTTTGGAGCAGTAAGCGACGAACATGGAGAAAGATTCCACTAGGATATAGCTGAGTTAGAGAAAAGGTATGATTCTAAAAAAAGTGTAAATATGTTAGCAGATTATTGTTGGCTGTCCTACCTGAAAGCAGTACAAGCCATGAGAGAAAGATAACTAAAAAAAGTTTTTCATTTTCCAATGTACACAAGGAATAAGTACAATAAATGACATTTATATACTATGTAATTTAATTTACTTTTATTATAGAAAAAATACTACTTTTAATCGACATAAAAATGTACATTTTATTTATTATTTCAATAAAATCAATTTTTGTTTGAATATTAAAAAAAAAAGCTTAAATTTAATAATATGCCTCTAGCCTGTGATCTTATAAGGTTATTCAAACCAAACAAAGAAAGTAGGATCGTATTAAATTGAGACCAAAACACAAGAAACAGTGAGATTCAGTATAAATAAAACTAATTATAGTTTAGTTCTTACGAAAATCGGGATATGCAAATAAACGAACAATGCGTTAAATAGCGATTTTTCAAAAAATCGATATTTTGCTATTTAAAAAAATCCTTATGTGTAGGGAAAAAACTGAGGTCATTGTTGTATTCTACGGCTCAAAATACATATAAAAATCATATTCACTTCAATGAGACATCCCGGGCCCAAAATTTTGTTGCTCAATTATAATTGAACACCATGACTCTAAATTATAAATGTAGCATCATATCGTTGAGTACCGAAAGATAAAGAAGCGAGTTCGTGAAATCAACGATCAGCGATTTTCCTTAGGAAAATTTCTTGTGAACTCTGGTGCGTTTAGAATAGCAACTTGAACAAAAATAATCAGGATTTGTTTTATTTCCAATCATAGTGATTTTTTTTTGAGTCATAAAGAAAGTTTTATAAAGTGAGTTATGAAAAAGTGTCGACATATAAAATGCAAAGTATAACTCAACAGTCTTCCTCCCGATCTCAGTATTAGGAAAACCTTAATTATGCGAAAGAGCCATAGATTTGGAACCTTTTCAACCAGTTTTTATACTGAAGCTTAAAAATCTGATCCATTTTCTAACCATAAAAGAGGAAACTCCTTCTAAAGAGATTGATGGTGAAAATTTTCTTTGATTCAAGAAAGCGTGACCTGAATTTTTAAAAGTGAGATTTCGAACCGGAACTCGTTTATCCGGACGTCATGTCACTTGTTAAAAATAATTGAGAGAACGCTAGCTAATCTCGAATGAAAGGAAAGTGTAATTTTCGTATTTAGAATTGTAGAATCAGAAAGAATTCTTAAATCTAATTAATTAGAAAATTCAGAGACATTGGGAGTGGATCAATTAATTTATAATTTATTCACTGCCAAGTTCAAAAGAAATTTGAAGACTTGTGAATTCTTCATCTAAAGTTAGGAAAATGATATCTTGGTTTTGATCCAGACATTGCACCTGGTCTACCAGAATTAAGATATCATTTGAAAAGGCAAAATTGAAGTCCTGTAAGAATTCTGAGCACTTAAAATCGGGGAAAATGCTGTGAGGTTAGAAAACAGAGAAAAGGGGCCAGAAATTGAAGGTCTGCAGAAAATAACGATTCAGGCTAGAGCTTTCACATGAATTTCCAGAATTCAAAATCAAACAATTTTCTCTCGCTTTTGGGAATACTATTTAAATGCTGAAGAAGAATGAAGGATAGAATCTCATCTTTCTAAAATCGAAATGAATATTGTTGCCATAGATGCTCTCTTTTTCGTTCATTCAAACAATTTTTGTAAGCAAATACACCATTTAACAAAGTCTCGATGAACAGGGTCAATTTTGTTGGCAGAATAAACTGAAAATGTCTCGCAAGTAACTTCTTGCTATCTTATTTTCTGAATTGACAATAACTGTTAATTTTTCAAACAATTTTTTCAAACAAATGCACTTTTTAATCTTCTTTCTGTCAATATTCTAATTGTGTATCAGACGAGATGCATTTTAACGTGAACGCATCAAGTTGATAAACGTTTGAATAAAAAGCGTGCGCGGTGGAAAGAAAATCTTCCTAATTTGTTAAAGAGAAGTTATTCCGCACTGGGAGTTTTTGGTTGATCAAAATTCGCTAGACTCCATATGAGCTCGAAGAATCATAAAAAATGTATCTTGTCATTTCTGTCAAAAAATTCTAAGAATTAGCTGATTTACGGCGAGTTGAAGTAACACAAATTGCATTCTAAAAATAAGCTTTTCGAGTTCACAGCGAATATATATATAAATATACAAATATATACTTTTGATATTCAGAATTTATTCAAGAAGCTCCCATGAGCGAGAATCGTTCAGCAAGTGTACTTTCAATGAATATAATCCTCTATTTCTTGTTGCAGAATTAAGTTCACAGTCCAGGTCTTTGCCTCATGAAGACCCTAATCGTAGTGTTCCTAGACGTGTACCTTCTTCTTCTTCTGCTGATAGACATTCTCCAGACACGACTCTTTCTCTTGCCATACCTCATTCTTCTGCCGGGTCTCCACAACGTCCCGAGCCACCTCTTCGTGACAGATCCAGGTCTCCTATTAGGAAAACGTTTCCCCGCATACTTAGATATATGTTTGAAGAACTTGAATTTATTCAGCTTATTCCCCACAACAACGAGACCCGAATATTCGAACTTCGAATATACACTTTTCCTCCGAGTATACAAATTTATTTGACGACCAAAAATTTATCCCCTAAGCCCATACCGACCGGAGAACAAATTGTACTGTCAACAGCCAATGGTGACGTCTGTGCAATATTGGAAAAAATATCAAACAGACAAACTATTCTAAGTAAAATATATTTAAATATGTTGTTTTTGCCTTAAAACGGGTTAAAATAAACATGGTTAGCGGTGCGGTTAAAGAATTGACCACACAAGAAATCGATGAATGCTTAATAGGCAGGAAAAATCCAATCGCAAAGAGCTTTAGAATATATCTAGCGTGAACCACTATTCTTCACATCGCCAATAAAAAAAACACGCAGGTCTGTGAGATAACGCGCTTTGTGATCGGTCTTTATGCTTGCTTCACGTTTATGCATGGACCTCTTGAAATTAAATGCCAAAAAAGTCGCATCGTACCAATTTTCGGAAAATGGTTGAATTTTTATAAATTATTATTTTTTTTTTCGGGGAAGATTTTCTCTATAACTCTAGTGTTTCTTCGTGTAAATGTAAATTTTCCTATGGCTGAAATCGTTTAAAATTTTTTTTTAAAAGAACACATTTTTTTTAACTATATTTGACTATTGTTTGTACCTATTTTCAAAATTTGAAACACTAGGCTTGTAGGGAATATTTATCCCCCAAAAAACCTGGAGTTTTTAAAATTCAACCTTTTTTTTAATTGTTAAGAAGCGACTGTAGGAAAAATTAAATTACACAAACTGTTATACATATAATACTTTTTCTCAATTTTAAAACTTTTCGTATAAGAAAAAATGTTTAGTCGTTCGTAAGACGTGGCAGACAGTATCATTTCAATTTTTTAAAACATAAAATTTGTTTTCCAAAGACTTGAGTTTTGGCACAACTGCCGTAAACAATGAAAAATTAAAAGCGTTTGAACATTTAAATTTTCAATAAAATTTTTTAAAGTTAATCAACTGTAAATATCAATTTGTTCACGTCTTTAATTCAAAAAATAACAATTTTCCGATATTAAACGATATTTGACTGTTCATCTAAAATCAGACATATTAAATCATTCAAATTTCAGAGTACCAAGTTTAAATTTATAATAATGTAATAATGTACAATAATCATAATTCAACAATCAATCATTTGAAACGTCATTAAGCCAAAATAATTTAACTTCTAATTTAAAAGGGGTACAGTTTGAAAGAATTTTTAATCGTTCAATACTTAATCTTTACTATTCTCATCATAATGAGGAGGTATTAGAATTATTTGAAAACTGACTTTCGCAGGTTTGTTTAACCACAAAAAAATAATGAAACATACAAAATTTGACTTTGTGGACAAACTATACAACATCGGAAAAAAGATAAATTGACAAAAATTGTGCAGCCAAGAAAGATCAACTTTGTCATCAATCAATTTTTGATAGGATCCGTAGTTTTTGTATTAATCGTAAAAAAAAACTTTTAGAATAAAACAATTACATTTTTGGAAGAACGACACAAGATACAATAACATTTTATTTAAGAAAATTTTTTGCCTAAATCATATCTACAAGTTTGCTCAAAACCACTTTACGCTGAACGCGTGCTTTTTTTAAACTTGGAACAAATGTAAAGCATCGAAAATTCTTGAGCTTTGCGCTCGATTAAAGTATGTCAAAAATGCGAAATTTTCTATCTTCTGTTGAACTGTATCTTACTAAATGTAGGTTTTAATCATTTCTGCGTCCTCGAACCGGGTCTGCATATTCATATATTGCAAAATAAAGTACAAATTGTATTTTGTATAATTATTTAGTTTTGTTACCCTAAAAAATGTATACGAACAGTTTTTTTGTAACTGAACGATCAAACGACTTTCCTGTATATGACGTTCGATCGCGATTGTATCAAAAGCCTTGCCGACAGATTTAAAACTTGTAGTCTTCTTTGCCGCCAGATAGAAATCTTAAGGGACAAAAGAGAGAAGGCGTGCCCCCTTCATCGCGCATTCTGCCATCTTCATTATTTTATAGAATAAAAAAAGACAGAGAGAGACAATTTGGAAAAATGGGAGGGGAAAATGGAGAAAATAGGGTGGCACAAATTCTCTCGGCGAGGCTTTTCATATAATCACGATCGAACTTTACATAGAGGTAAGTTCGTTTGCTCTTTTAATTATATTCAAGCCTCGTCTTTCGGATTCAAAACATTTAGGTATTTATAGACAATTCTTCCCAATTTAGTTTGGTCTGATACAA